>CAJPVJ010003693.1:0-10632 GCA_905397405.1 Oppiella nova | reverse complement strand
AAATTATAAACACATTTTGTGTATTTATTTTGCATTTATGGGTCACTCCGTGTAGTTCAACGGTTTGTACCTCTTTTTTAATGCACAGTATATGCTATGAAAAGTCGCCTTTCAATTGATATTCATTAAAGTGTGTTATCTATTATGCGCTCAAATGTCATTCATATGTATCTGATTTGTATTGACTCGCAATTTAGGGCTTAACTGCATTTGAGGGATGAGTTTTTGAGTGCTATTTCTATTCACCAAAACTTGTCGTATAAATACAGTTGCGTTGAAAAACACAGTTTTCATCGTTTGATTGATTGGTTTTTTAATGAATTATTTAATAGTTTTTTCTATTGATTGAGGATTTGTTTGATGAGAAAAACTATTTTGGGATTTGTTTTAAACGCTAAATATTTTTCTCTACCATTTGTATGACTACTGGACGCCCAGTGCGACGACATGTCCAACGCTGGTGGTGGTGGTGATGATGACGAGGACCTACACTCGCGAGCCTTACTGCGGGCTATTGTGGGCTATTTGGGCACAATTGAGACGCCAGCGGACGGTCACATCGACGCCCATCTCATCAAAGACTGTATAAGACGTATACGAGTGGAGAACAAGTGTCAGACGCAGCACCTGTTGGCCGTATACCAGGACAGTGTGCACCTCGTGAACGGTAGAGGCCGTACGATCGCCCAGTTCGCCGCCGATAGCCTCAAGTCGTGCGGCATCTGCGCCGACGATCAGAAGTACTTCGCTATCATTACGGCCAACACGGCTACCGGTGCCGCCGCGACTGCCGATACCGGGGACGCGAGTGGCAGCTATTCGTGTCACGTGTTCACTACCGGTGCGACCACTCATCAGCAGCACTATAAGACGGCACAGAATTTCGGGATTAAATGCACATTAGATCCCGTGTCCGGGCATTGTCTCGAGTTTCCCGGTATTTGTGTTTAATTATGAGTTATTTTTTCGATTGATTTGTGTTTTTAATTGTATTTGTGTTTTGTTTGACAGAGAGTTCGGACTCTATATTACGGGTAATCGTAGGCCTGTATCGGCACAAAGTCGGGTGCGCGCCGTCGGCCATGGCTACCGTCGCCCACAGCCCGCCCGGCGCTCGCCATAACAGCGCCAGTAATAGCGACTCCGGGATCACCGAAGAGAACAGTCGCTCGCCCGACGCCAACCATACCGTCCCCCCGGTGTCTCGCAATCAGTCGTATAATAGCGAGCGCCTGGAGGCGCAGTTGAATGCGGCGAACGTTAGGCAGACTGTCCACAAGTACTTGAAGTTAAAGCACGACTTGAAGACTATAGGCTTTCCTACGGATCCCCAAATGGGTGGACAGAAGGCGCCGGTGGATAGTGAGCTCAGTGCCAACGACTGTAAGCAGCGCCTGGAGTCCAATGAGGGGTCGATGTTTAAGGCGCCGCGCGGCTCGGCCTACTCGCTGGCCTCCAATGGGAAGCCTGTAATGCCGGCCACCCTTTCCAAAGAGAATCTGGAGCTTAATAATGAGGTACAGGTGCTGTGCGATTGCGCAGTGAATTGTTTGTTGAGTTTTAATTAGTTTCTTAATTGAGTTTTTTGTTTATTTGATCCGTAGATCACTTCGGGTTACGATTTGGACACGAAGTCGTCGATGAGTTTGGAGGGAATGCCGCCCATGAGTGACACGGTGTCGGCCGCCAGCGCTAGTGTGGTGTCGGAGCGACCCGTAGACGTGGGTTGGGTCGGCGGGTGGGCCCAAGACTTCGAGAAACTACTGTCCGATAGCGTGGGACTCAAAGTGTTTGCCGTATGTATTGAAACAGTTGTTGTAGTATTGATTGCAGTGTTTAATCGTTTGCCTATTCGGGTAGGAATTCCTCAAAAAAGAGTTCAGTCACGAGAACCTCCAGTTCTGGATGGCCTGCGAAAAGTACAAACTTCTCACTGATAGCGCACAGGTATGTGTCATATCTACCCGCCCCCTCTCACTCACTCCCAATCACTCACTATTGCTATCCCTTATATCAGTTGCGAACTGAAGCCAAAGCCTTATACGACCGGCACTTATGCACCGGCGCTCCCGAGGCGGTCAATATCGACGGTCGCGCGCGACTCATAGTGGAGACAGCGATGGACGAGCCGACGCCCGGCCTGTTCGCCGCCGCCGAGAAACAGGTGATCCGGAAATGGATTATAAATTATCACTGAATCTAATGAATGGTTTTGTTGTTGTTGTTGTTGTTGTGGTCACCGAAAACAGATCTATAATCTCATGAAATTTGATTGCTATCAACGGTTCCTGAAGTCAAACATCTATAAGGAGTGCGTATCGATGGAACTCCAGGGCCGAGCGCTGCCCTACGAGTGCTCGACCGCACCGGGCGTTGATAGCGACGGCACCGGCGATGATAATCATCGCTTCAAAGACACGCAAATAAACACAATTAAGCCGAAGAAGCGGTCGTTCATACCGTGGCATCGGATCAAGTCGTCGAAGGCCGAGAAGCAGCAGTTGAAGCGCCTGAACGCCAAGCAGACGTACGTCCGGTGCAAGTCTGCCTGCGATCACCACAACAGCGGCGCCAGTAGTGTCACCAACAGGTCCGACGTGACGGGCAGTCAGTCATCGTTGGCCACCAGTGATCAGCAATCCATGAATGGCCGCCAGAAAGCCATGTATTTGATGTCGAAGTCCAAGGAGTCGTTGGATAAGATGGGAAGGGCTGTGACGCCGGCGCCCGCAGGCAATGGTAGCCATCACTGCCAGGACGACGACTGTCACCTGTTGTGCGTATTACTGCCCGACCGGTCGCAGACTGTAGTGCCTCTGGTGGACGGGCAGACTGTGGGGCAGATGGTCGAGGGTTTGCTGCGGAAACGTGGACTCAATTACTCGGCGTTCGACGCCTTTGTCACCGGATCTGATAAAGTGATAATCTTTTTGTTTGTATGCCATTTGATTGTAATTTAAACGCCATTTCCCGCGCAGTCGTTGGACCCGACGCTAGACGTGTCGACTCTGGGCTGCAATGAGGTTCGTGTGGAACAACGGGTGCTCTTTGAGATAGATTTCCCCAATCGGGAGGTCATTGGCATCAAAGCTCGCACTTCCAAGTCTTGCGGCGATGTCTTCGGACCACTGCTCGCCAAATATGGCTACAAATTAGAGCACATTGTCCTACAAATTGTGAGTCTCACTCTCTCTCTCTCTCTCTCTCTCTCTCTCATACTCTCTCATACTCTCTCTCTCATACTCTCTCCAATGCTCTCTCATTGTCTCAATACTCTAACGAATACTTTAATCCCAACCCTTAGGCCAACTCCTCGGAAGTGGTGGCAAACGATATGCCGATCGCACGGCTCGACAACCAGAGGATAATAGTGAGCATAAGCGACGACTTGGAGGAGTGGGGCTGGGATTGTGTGTCCAGTCGTATGCCCGTAGCCGTAGACAAGTCGCGGACAGTCGTGTCGTCCCCGTCGACGGCCACCGACGACGACAAACCCATTCGCGTACTAAACGACTCCCTATTCGACAAACACTCGGATAAGACGAGTTCGTCGGAGAAGGAGAATCGCCTACCGGTGCCCACCGTAGCCGACAGTACCGGTGCGGGTGGTGTGGGCTCAGCCGTGAAGGAGGCGCTGGCGGACAGTCGACTTGCAATCGACGGCCAGAACGTGAGCTTCAGTGACGACACGAAATCGGAGCAGTTTTTCCGCGACTTAATGCTCGCCTCACAGCACCTGCCCGTCCACTCGCCCATCAATTCGCTGAAAAGTTGTGCCAAAACAATGCCGGCGCCCATCGCACCGGCAGTCAAACCCAGTACGAGACGAGCGATTAACAGCCAATACTATACTAACGGCGCGATTAACGGCCCCTTAGATGGAGAGTCGGCGCTAATGGCGTGCGATTTGTCGCCTATAGAGCCGTCCCATCGGTCGATCACAACCTCCCGGTGCTCTCAACAGCAGCCGGTGCTAAATGACATCGATTTGGACGCCACGCTTAAGAGCATACAGTTATATAACATGAGAAACGCCGACAAAACAATGAGTCCGTCGGGTATACCATACCCTCAACAGCCGGCGCTCACTACCGACGCCCTGTTGGACGTGTCGGCGCCCGACTTCACGCCCCCACCGCCCGTCCGGACGATGCCGTTGACGAGCAAACACTACAAACAATTGGCGCCCACTTTCGCGCCCCCATTACCTCCCAAACCTCTGGGCGCCGGTAGACCTGATCGCGGGCCCCCTCCCCGACCTCCCAGCGCTCGCCATATGACTGTTAATGCGAATACTAATAACTCGTTTGTCCGGAGTTTGGATAAGACTATCGATTCAAGCGTTATATTTGTGTAAAAAGTTTTTGTTTGAAATTATATACGATTTACTAAACGATCGCTTATTGTGTACAAAATGTTATGATTTCTATGTATAGCGAGAGTTGACTGTATATTCATTGAAACGCCTATAATATGTACAAACAGTTAACAGTTTATTCATTAAATTATATTTACAGTAATTTCTATAATTAAACGACTATTTTATTTGACTTTTTGTTTGATTCCAAACGTCCTTTTCATACCATAAACACATTGAGTGCTATATATGAAAAGGGTCCCCAAAAAATGCCTTTGATTTTGTAAACTTTATATTCAATTAATAGAATTTTATTAAAAATTTATATCAAATATCACAAAATTATAATTTCAATACTAAATACTAATTACAAGAATTGCACAAAATTAGGATACAATTTATTATTCATTTAATGAGTTTATAAATGAGTTCAAACAACGTTTACATGTATTTAATTAATAGTAAATTAACAAAAAAGTCATTCAATTATTTGTAATACATATGGAAAGACTTGAATTGGAAAAACACACACAAAAAATACAATTAAATATTAATACAGTTGTTCGCAATACTTATGTAATTAATGGCACTTTAGAGGTCATAGAAAATATTTAAAAACAATTAGCTATTCATTAACTATCGTATCGTTTGTTCACAAAAAAAATTCATTTAATATATTATTTATCATATATTTTTGGATTATATAAAAAATTTATCACAAAATATGTCCGAAATATCAGATCTTAGATTCAATTTGTCGTCAAATTTCGGACAAAACACTTAAATATTGCAAAACTTTTGGGATCTGTTTGTCAGTCACCGGTCGCTAAACACTGACCACAGCTTTGGCCAAACCCTTCTTCACGAGCTCAGCGGATATGTAGACGTCTTCGGCGCCACTCGTGTCGCACAACGAGAGTGAGAGCACCGGCTGCTCGTCGACTGAATTAATGGCATAAACTGTCGCAACGAAAGGACGACTTTCAACCAGTTTTCGAAACTCAACCGAAGTCATGACATCCCAGTCGGCGCCCAACGGCTCGACACCTGAAGGGAACGACACATAAATTAATGAAATTATAGCTAACGGTGCGATCTATGCTTACCCGCGAGTGAGGCTCTGATCGCTTGCGCCGGGAGATCGCGAAACGTATTATAAAGCGGTTGAATGTCTTTGACATCGAGGGTCAGGTGTTCGCCGTAATCACACAGATATGTGACGACTTGGAAGGGCTCACGACTGATGACATTCTTCACTTCCATCCGATACCAACACTCACGTGCTTTTCCCGCGACATACAGGCCCTCAGAGACCACATCTGCTGTCAAGTCAATCCTATTGTCGTCTCTTTCGTAGAAGTCATGCATCCGTTGCTTGAGTTCAGCGAAAGCGGATCCGATGGACACGTTGTCGAAGGGAACGACTATGAAGTTCTTAGGAGTAGCCACCAGTAGGACCACCACATCGTAAAAGTCCTCATTGCGAGTGGGCGTCGGGTTCACTGACGGCAACACTGGCGCCGGTATGGGTCGACTCCCGGCCAACACGTTGTCATTGCCGGCGAACGCATCGACAGCCCTCTCATCCCCGGCCGCGTCTATCACCCGACCCTTCGGTCCGCCATTTGTGGAGCCATTGGTCGGTGTCTTTGGCGCCGGTATGGCAACGGTCGGTGCGTCCGATGGCATAGCTTTTGGCACAATCTGTTGGACTTTTGGCGGAGTGACCGGCGCTGTCGGCACCGGTGGTGGCGATGAGGTGTCCATTGGTTTGGCGGCGGCTGTCGGCGCACTGGGAGTCGAAGCGCCGGTAGACTTTCGGACAGATTTGATGGGCAGTGCGATGAATGTCTTCGAGACATTTGAGTAGTTTTGACTGAAATGAGACAACAATCAGTCATTTTGTGGTTAAACTCATCGCATATTATGTGCTTAACCGCCGATGACTTACACATTGACTTCAATGACATCCCGTCCGCACTCTTCGAGCACTCGGATCCAGTCGTCGGGCAATGGCTGTCCGTATCGGCGCTGGTATTCAGCTTTGATCCCGACGTCGAACCACGGCTTCAGCTTATTCTCAGACAAAATCTGAAGACAAATAATCATTAAAAGTGACCACAAATCAGACACCACTTGAGACAATACTCACGCTTATGATGCGCTCAATCCATACAACACTGGACTCGTTTGGACTCATCTGCGGATCAAAAGACAATCAAATTATCACTAATTATAATCAAATCCATCGCCAATTGATACAAACCATGGACTGATGGCTGCGTTGAGTGCCAAACGATGCCATTTGTGTCAGTGTTTGCGACGAAGACATCACTCTATGGATCCAATGGTTTTGTGGTCACTATTCCGGGAAATAATGGACACAAAGACAGACAAACAGTTTAATTGTAAATCAAATACTGAATTAAAACAAAAGTTTAATTGAGTTTTAATCACAATTAAAGTGACAATACAATACAATCGCAAACACAACACTAAAATCACTCACTTTTGCACTCAAAAAGCAGCCGATATTTGAGTGCATTATACTCACAGCAATTTAGCACCTTTTATCACTATATGATTACTATGGATAACACGCATGCAATGCTTATGTAAAAAGGGCCCATAAGTGACATAACTGTATTTTGCAATGAATTGGCATTCTTTGCATACTTTCGTCACTTTTTATTAACGGTTAATGCAGTCAACTATCGGTATAGTATACAGTAATAATATTTAGCAGTATTTAAGCTTTATTATGAAAAGCAACTAGGTCATTAATTACAACTAGCTATTAACTTATTAAAAATATAATTAAAACATTTAAAATAATTTTCACATTAAATACTAGCATATAGTGTTATATATAGTGTAAACTGTATGTCAAATTCAAATTAATGTTAACTATAAAGGGGTTTATAAATATACATATATTCGTATCGTTTGTTATGAGTGGCTCCACTCAATATAAATCCATACAATACCTCACTCGACACACAAATAATCGTAACGGTATTTACTAATGTCTCTCTCATAAGTAGACATTATTGTTGTTATCATTGAAAACACATTTTCACAGCAATTGGCGATTGAATTGCAAACCATTTTCACGATTAACTCAATTAAACGCGTGGTTACGAGTGGACAGACATGTTGTTATCGAGAGTACCGGCGCTCGTGAGACCCGTGCTTACGCAGGCGGTCCGCAGGTCGCACTCGGAGGTCACATACAAGGGACAGGTATGTCGTGATTATGTAACCATTCAATCGCTGTGTGATTATCACACCATAAACTTAATTCATTTGCAATGATACTAACCTATGATCCCATTCCTCCCGTTCCCCTCCACACAGAACATACCGTTTGACATAACCAATCACCGGTTGTTCGCCATCAAGATGACCCTGTTCTTCGCGGTGCCCTTTGCCGTGCCATTCATTATCGTGAGGTATCAGCTCAAGAAAGCTAGCGGTCAGTACCAGTAGGCGCTGGTAGTAGTGGACAGGGATGTAGTACTGACCCGACGAGTAAAACTGTTTGAATCTCTAATTGTATTGAATTGATAATTGCATTAATAATTAGGTTTTTATGTTTGAATGCATTAATACAGTGATTATAATCAATTGAATAGACTTTGATTTTGCGTTATTTATAGCGATTATTATTTGTCTTAAAATTGTGTCTCTTTTTGCTAACCATTCAATAGATTTGTATAAAAAATTATATATTTTTTTTGGGGGAATTTAATCTCGATTTTGTGTTTTTTCTCAATTGATTGTAATCTCGATTAGTATTTGTTTGATAATTAGATCTTATAATTGAAATGTAAAGTCATTTACAAAAATAAAAACTATGTTTTAGTTACGAATTGAATTCACACTTAATATTATAAAATGTATAATAATTTAGTCAAAACTTTTTAGTGTTTTTAAAACCGTATTTTAATAGCAATTAAATTTAAACACCAAAGTTAGAGTTGATTTAGTAATAAATTTTACATCAATTTGAATAATAATTGAGACAAATGTTAAAAAAAAACTTATTTTAAATTAAAAAATTCAATTAAATGTATCGATTAAATGGTTGGACCAATTCAGGAGGGAAGTGGTACACGTGTTCAGTCCAGCGCCATATCATCGTCACCTTTGGTGTCCCCTCTGTCAGTGGGCGCCCCTTTGGACCCCCCTTTCGACTGTTGCTTTTGGAGGGCTTTCACGAAACTCTCCATATCTTTGAACAGAAAATCACAAAATAATTAAATTAAACGCAATTCAATGCAATCAAAAATAGCGGGGAACGGTAGGGAACGGGGTGGTGGTGCGCATTACCCCCTGCATTAGCGGCGTCCACGCACTCCTGTCCCAACGCGAACTGCTGTATGAGTGGACCCAACTGTCCGGACTGTAAGGCCGACGAGAATGTGCTCAACGCCTGTTGAAACTGCGGCGACTGTACGGTGGAGGCGAAGGCCAGGGATGTGGTCGAGTGGTCGTCCCCTTCGCCCTCACCCGTCGGCAACGACTCCCTCACGCGACGCATGAAGTCCTCGTTCGTCAGCAACGGTTGCAGCGCTTCCAGCGTCAGACTCGACGACAAGTCCACTGAAAAAAAAATCAAAACAAAACAAATTATCATTAAATACACGAAAACATCGGTTAAGAGACTATTATCTCATTACCATTGAGTCCGTCACCATCCTTACCACCGATCGGGACATTCAGACCGCTTATAATGCTCTGCAAATCGGCTAATTGTATACCGGGTGCCAAACTCGCCGCCAGTCCACCGGCGCTACCTGTGCCACCAGTCCCGGTGGCAGCGCCCGAAGCGGCGCCGGTAGCCGGAGACGTGCCGGTTGTGGTCAACGAGGACTCGCTGGTGGCCGCACTCACCACAGCCGGAGTGGTGGCCGGCGTTTGCGGGGCCGCTGGGGTCGACACCTGCGACACGCCCGCACTACTACTACTGCTCGTATTGCGAGCACCGGTAGCCGCGCCCAACAGCGAGGCCAGACTGGCGGCCGATCCCATGCCTCCCACGCCGCCCAACACCGACATGAACTGCTGGGGCGACATGTTGTTCAACAGGCCCTGGAGGTCGCTGTCCGGTAGGGACGACAAGTCGGCTAAGGCTGAGGTGGGCGACAGCCCCCCACTACCAGCCCCTCCGGCGCCTGTACCCGAGCGCGAGCCCGGCGCTGGCGGGTTATTGATGTATTCGTTGAACTTCTGGACCCACTCGTCATCCTTGTCCTCCTTGGGCTCCTGTGACCAGTAGAACAGCCGCCGCGACGACGGCTTGAACTTCAGGACAAACACCCGGCCAGTCGTGCATTGAGTCACGCGCTTGAACTCAGCCTCGTCTGGGAATATGATTAAGTCCTGCGCGGAAAGTGGTGGTGAGGGGAAGGGTGGGCACCGGTAGACAAATAGTGGACACAATTAATGGTTATAATGAGGGGAACGGGAGGGGAAAGGCTACTCACGTCCTCCACGTGTCCCGTTTGTCGGTCTTTCCAGCAGAAGTGCATCAGCGAGTCGTCCGGCGACTGATGGAGATATACCAGTCCTTTGCGGCCCTTCACGGGACTCACCTAATGGGTCGGGAGGACAGGTATGTCGTGTTAGTGGTAGTGATTGGGTGGACAGGTATGCGTGTACTTACGGTAGCGCCGTTTTGGGTCATTTTGCCGGCTCTGAACTCCACCAGGTATTGGCTCCGGGTTTGGGCGCCTGTATTACCGCCGAATAGGAAGGGTGGGCGCGACATAACTGTCCACTGATTTAGTAAATGATTAGTAAATTGAGATAAAAATGATTTTTGACTACAATTTTGAGTCAATGACTGAATGAATGGCTTTTGAAAAAGTGTTGTCTCATTGATTGTGACATAAGAGGCGATGTTTTGGACCTTTTTGTATGTATAGCTTACGCGTATTAATAGTTACTTATATTTTATATGTAAACGTATCAAAACATCGATGTTCAATAAACTATACATAAACACTGTATATGTGATTAAAATCGCTACCCTTTATGAAAATCAAATTTAAAATAAGTTTTATATAAATCACAAAATTAAAATACAATTTATCATTCATTTAATGAGTTTATAAATGCGTTCAAAACAACGTTTACACGTATTTATATACTTAATTAAAAGTAAAATTAACAAAAAAAGGTCAATTTGCCAGTTCCCCTTTCCATATGTATTAGTACTACAGTATTACAAATAATTGAATGACCTTTTTTTGTTAATTTTACTTTTAATT
>CAJPVJ010003692.1:0-10635 GCA_905397405.1 Oppiella nova | reverse complement strand
TATTTGATTAGAATCTTAAGGTAATGGTAATGAAAATTACTAATTATTTATTTATTAACAAATCCTTTAGTTAATTAACAAAAATTCATCAAAAAATTAAATCAAAATATTTTAACAACATTGATTTTGATATTTTAACAAATTGCCTATACTTAAAAAATTGGTTTATAATATTACATAATAATTGGTATTTAGCTAATAATTGGTTCAATTTATGTGATAATCTATGAGTGAATCGTATAAATCAGTGCATCCCATGTCTTGTCAAATGGCTTATCTAAGCATATATCGTATAATTCATGAATTCATGGCTCAAAATTCATTAAATCTTGTTTTATTTATGGCTATATTTGTGTTATTAATATCCACTCTAATTGATTGAAACACGTCTTAATTCAACACAAATTCAATGCCTAAAAGTCGTTAAACCCGACAAATAAACCGAAAACAAGAGTTAAATGTCTGCGCGGTTTAGCTAATTAAATGCCTGTCCTATTAGTATCTATTGACCTCAACTTATATACACCAAATTGAGATGGATTTCCATTTTAATACGATAGATAATTATTTAAATATTCACGTTTATAACCAATTATTTAATAAACCATTGGCATTAATTACATAGTATTTATATTTGCAAACTTATAATATGTGGGAAAAAGTGATCAAACATTTAATAAAGCAATCAAATACTCCGAGTGTTTGTTGAGTAATCGAGAAATTCAATTGAATATAGAGTTTAATATCTTCGCTAAGCTTTTAAACACTTTAATTCATCAAAATATGTCAATACTTATGAATGAAGACTTTATTTGTTTATTGCATTTGAATTGTAGTTAATACAGAGTTAAGTGCATTTGTAAATCACGAACAAAAGCACGAATTGATAATCAAATAGAAATATACGGCAAACACTGCTTTTTGTTAACTAATCCGACTCACATTTTACATGCTATATCCCGTAACATGTATTATATATTAAGATATTGTAAACTTTATGAAGTGTGCAGTATGACATTTACAATTTAAATTTTTAATAAGATTAAGATTTCAAGTGCATGTATGCATTTATGTGAACTACAATTTAGATTAAATATATTTAAGTAGTCGGTTGGGTATGACATGCCATGACTGGCCACTCGTCTCTGACATAATTCACTAAATCATTAGTCCTGTCAGACAGGCATTGATTAACCGAAATGTGAATTCAAAAGTCGACTCGCATTAAGATATCGTGCGATTGATATATTATATAATCTTTATATGATTTTTGCCAAATGAAACGTCCGCTAACTAACCAAAATTAAATTACGAGTTTGAGTCTCTATTTTATTAATTAAACCTAAACTCCATTCACATCCAAAATCGTAAACAATTAAATTAACTGCTCTTTCAATCATTATCTCATGAAATAAAAGTAATTTTAAAAATTGAATTGAGCTGTGGTTGCCATGTGTAGTCCGACCGCTATTGCGATTCCCATCAAAAATAGTCATTCATGTAATAGTAATGTGGATATTAGTTGCGAAAACTATTATATCATGAAAATATAATCGTATTAAATATATTAACTATACTTTGTATACAACTCCAGACTTTTGTTATAATTATTANGATTCCCATCAAAAAATAGTCATTCATGTAATAGTAATGTGGATATTAGTTGCGAAAACTATTATATCATGAAAATATAATCGTATTAAATATATTAACTATACTTTGTATACAACTCCAGACTTTTGTTATAATTATTACAAAAGTAAATAAAAATTGTTCGCATGTTTTAACACAATTAATGAATGACTGATTAACTGTATTTGCATTCAATTCTGTCAATGAAAACTCGAAATACATTTATTTTATTTATATTTCTTAGAGATTCATGTAAATTCATTTACTTTTGCATATCAGATACATTTCATTAACAAACATAACTTATTACAAAACTTATATAAGCAATGAGAAGTGGACATTAAAAGTTGTTTTTATACAAACCTATAATTGAACATTTCGTTATATAAAGTCATTACCCGTTAGCTTTTCAAATACATATTACTGTATATTAATTAATTCAAAAGCAAATTATACAACAGATTAGATGTTTATGCGAAAGAGTTATGTTTATATTAAAAAAGTATAGCATATCTCATGTGGGAATCTATATCTAAATAGTCATTCATGTAATAGTAATGTGGATATTAGTTGCGAAAACTATTATATCATGAAAATATAATCGTATTAAATATATTAACTATACTTTGTATACAACTCCAGACTTTTGTTATAATTATTAAAAAAGTAAATAAAAATTGTTCGCATGTTTTAACACAATTAATGAATGACTGATTAACTGTATTTGCATTCAATTCTGTCAATGAAAACTTGAAATACATTTATTTTATTTATATTTCTTAGAGATTCATGTAAATTCATTTACTTTTGCATATCAGATACATTTCATTAACAATCATAACTTATTACAAAACTTATATAAGCAATGAGAAGTGGACATTAAAAAGTTGTTTTTATACAAACCTATAATTGAACATTTCGTTATATAAAGTCATTACCCGTTAGTTTTTCAAATACATATTACTGTATATTAATTAATTCAAAAGCAAATTATACAACAGATTAGATGTTTATGCGAAAGAGTTATGTTTATATTAAAAAAGTATAGCATATCTCATGTGGGAATCTATATCTCATAACCAAATGCTACGGCTCTGTACCTAATAATATACGGGTAATGCAAATAAAAGCCTCGTATAAAAGTAATTTAAAACATATTTTTCATGTCGTCTTATATTTGGATTTGAAATTTAAATATTAAAAGATTAGACAGAATTGTTATAAAGGATTACGGAATATATTTATTATAATATTGTATTATATAATGAAAAAGAGTTGAGGCATTGACTTATTAATTGTTATTTTGCAAAATCTCATTCAATATTAACTCATAATCTTGACGTCAAATCTCTTTTATTAAGTGCTCCGAAGAATTAGTTATAGTTTTTGTGTTTTAGTTTTGTTTCATATTTCAACGCAAAGACTCCTTTTCGGTGCCGTTTATAGTGCGGGAGGAAAGCCATACGGACTGCGAAATTGGGTTTTTCGCCACAAAATTATTTTCATAAGTCTTTTTTCATTCATACGAGTAATGCATACGATTTGTGAGTTAATTGAGTAAAAATTCATACATTAATTATACGAGCAAAAAAACTTTTATGAAATTGTTTTGACAGTAAAAAATTGTGAACACATGTATGCCCTCCGGGCGCTGATCTCTCTCTCTCTCTCTCTCTCTCTTTCTTTCTCTCTCTCTCTCGACTCATATTTTACATTCAATTCACATTCAAGTGTATAAAATAGAGATAAAGATAACCATCTCTTTCCCTCAAATGACTGGCCGTTAAGATGAATAGCAATCCTGTTTGATATGAATATCTCGTTGAATACAATCAAAATCGACTCTAAAATAAGTCATAATATATGTCATTATCTGTTAGGGATTCATACGCAGACAAAACTGGCGTTTAATATGTATTTTTAATACTGTATTACCATTTGATGGTTGCATTTATAGCCACAATATTAGTTTTTGTTCACAACTTTTTAAAAAAGTAATTTTAGAATCAATTTCTAAATTTCCAAATGTTTTATGCATTGAATTCGCCATAAATTGTTGGAAAAAACTTTTTTATTCACTTTAAAAAGAAATACAGTATAAATACAAATCAAACGGCATTACAATAGCGTCTATAAAAAAGGTGTCTATAAATAGCGAGATATTTAAATATCAGACAAATAAAAATAAAATTATATTCTTTTGCGAAATATATGGAGAGAGAGAGGGAGGGAGAGAGGGAGAGAGAGAGAGAGAGAGAGAGAGAGAAATAAAGTTTTATATAAATGGCTATAAATATCAAAATACAAATTAATACGATAGGAATGTTAGCCAAAAGAAATTGAGACCAAAAAGTGTATTTCCATTTGCATTCATTCATCACAAATAGTTTGTGTCAGAAATGTAAGGCACATCTCAGACACAAGTACTGAACTTTATATGACTTCTCCCGTCTCTCTCAACAAGAAATTTTGCCTTAAATTTGTTGCTTTTTCGGGCAAAAAATGCAAATCTAATAAATGGGACGATAATGAGATTAAATCTCTGACCAGAAAGAGCTGTCTTATGCCATAAATTATTTATTTTAATCAAAAAACTTTGTTTTGTTTTGTTGCTTATGTCAACACAACTAAAAAACATTATAATCGTAATTATGTAATGTTTTATTATTTTCATATTTAGCCTGAAATTAAAATAATAAATTCTTATTTGTTTTTAATAAAAACTTTTTATCCATATTAACTTTCGGTGCATTAATAAACATAAGATTTAAATTACACAATTGACTAATTATAAGATTAACCTTACGTTTAATTAGTTTAAAAAGCTTTTTAAGTCTCATATAACAACTCATAAGAGATTCATTAAAGTTCACGGTTTGTGAAATTACATATACAATAGTTTACAGATTTTAAATTCAAAAATTATTTAAGAGCTAATATATTTATTGCTATAAAGTTTTTGCTAACTTTATGTGTGTTCACAGTTTTCATATTGTCTGAGAATTGGGTCAAAATATACCACATTATTGAGAAAATAAGCATTTTTTTGGTGAAATTAATATAAATCGTGAAAATAGAAGTGATTTAAAGGCTATAAAATGTTTTTCCCAACACACAAAACTGGCCATAATACAACTTATAAATAATACTGCATAATTATTGATAAAATAAACAATTTTTTGTTTGAAAAATCTATTTTTAAAACCCAAACACAGAAAGCAGTTAATTTGTTGGTCAATATCTAATAAATACACCCGGAGGATATGCAATATGCTTTTTAAAGTCATTCATTTGTTTAGAAATTAACATTATTTTAGAAATTGAACTCAAATTTGAAATATAATAAATTTCACTCAAACCTAAAATAGCTATCAAATAACTTTTGTATAATATTTACTATACATTCGTAACCATTTGACCACTATTTATACAAATTATGGCATCTTATACAATGAATATTTCATGTGAGAAAATGTAACTTTCATTCGTATTTATAATCACATTGTTTAGTCTATTTGACAAAACATTTCATTAAACATTTGGGTTTAAAAACAATGAGTTTTAGTTTGAGAATAGGTTTGAAGGGAAAATCTATTAGATTTCTAACCTCAGGTGTACTCTAATGTATGAATTTATTAAGTGGTTTGATATGAATATTGTTGAACATTAGGCTCATTACTAGCACTGATGACCCGATTTCTAATTTAAAACCAAATTTTCAATACCTGTGCCGTACTATTGGTGGTGTATTAGAGTCGATCTCTCTCACAGGTAAGGGCTAACGATAAATCACCTGAACATTGAATATAACCAATAAATGGTTAGCCTTAAGCCAGTGGTAAGAATGGTTTTTATAGAAATCAATTTTAATGATTAATTATAGTTATGGTTCGTATGATTTATACTATTAATTGCCTAAAGCCTAACATATTATGAAAATAAACCGATAATTAAATAAAAAGGCATGAAATGTGTGCCCAAATGAGTCCGAAAAACGGTAATTCAAAAAAGTTTTGCATCTCTCTCTCTCTCTCTCTCTCTCTCTCTCTCTAAGAGTCAAAACTTGGAAACAAAAATGATTGCCATTCATAACCAGCAAGTTTTCATTTTCACGTTTTTCATTCAGATTGATATCTTATTTGATAACGAAATGATAGGAAATATAAATAAATATCAAATATGATCCTCAAATGGCACTCATTTGATGGGTTCACCACCACTTCCAGCACTTCCAGGCCTTACAGTAAAATGTATGGTCACTGAAAAAGAGTACTTCAGTTCACGTTCTGTTCCCCTTTCGTGAAGAATTAAAATATTTGTATATATTTTATGCCTTTTATTATAATTTAGTTTCATTTAAATAATGGGTCAATACTTTGTGTTTAAGTATCAAACATTATTTTAAATACACTTTACATTTTTATTTATATTTTCTATTTTCATACAAATTTCGTACATAACTTTGTTCGGCAATTATTTATTAATTTCCTAACAAATCGTACCAAAAATATATTAATAAATGCTTTTAGAAAAGTATATAAATCTTTGCCAAACATAACAAGGAATATGAAAAAAGTACATAATTTTTATTGTTTTTTAAATCCCTTTTGTTCACAAATATTTTCAAACCATTTATGTGTATCTAATAATAAGTCAAACATTAATTTGTAAGGAATTTGTGTTTTTCGGCTAATAATTGATGATTTTTGGGTTCATTGGGTTCATGAGAAAGACATTGAATTATGAAATAAAACACAAATTATTATCAAATATAATCTAATTACACATAAAATATAACTGAATGTCTTAACTCTAATACATAACCCGTTTTGTGGGCCAATAATGAGATAACAATTGAGACACTGTTTGGCAATTGTGAATGTCTTGTAATCTAATCATGTATTAACTTTGTTTGCGACTAATCATGAGATGTCTCATAATATCAAACCTATTAACGTCCGGATGTAGTGATAATATGGAGCCGTGATCTTTGGCTCATTGAGACCTTCAATACATTAACCAATAATATCGATAAATGAGATCAATTCGTCACTTAAACAAACTTTAAATGTAGAGCAATTTCAATCTGAGTTCAGTTTCATTTGAGATGTTTTTTTCAATAACTATTATTATATCATATAAATGAGGGAAAGGGAGTAGAAATCATTGAAAAGAGAATTTGGCTCAAAAGCAGGGCCCGGGTTTGAACTGGCGCTGGGATTCTGTAAATTCTGTTCAATCAGAATATTTTAAATATATTTGAGAATATTTAACGTAGTTTTCAAATTAGTTTAGAAAAGTATTAGATTTCTAACCTTTTATTATATTTAAGTGGTTTGATATGAAATAAATATCGCAAACTTTTGTAAATAAAAACTAAAACCTTTCATTTATTTTATTTAATTGCATACAAAAGATAACATTTTAACCATTTTTTTGATTTAACAAATTATATCAAATATACACTGTATTAACAAATAAGTGTTTTATAAAAAAATATATAAATCTTTGCCAAACATAACAAGGAATATCAAATAGATCACAATTTGTATAGTTTTTAAAACCCTTTTGTTCAGAATTATACTCAAATCTGTTTCATATGTCTAATAATAAGTCTAAACATTATTTGTAAGGAATTTGATTTCTCGGAAATAATTGTTAAGTGAGTTTACGGGGAATCATGAGATTTCTCATGATATCAAACCGATTGCCGTCCGGATGTAGTGATAGTGCGGAACCGGTGGACAGCTCTTTGACCAGTAGATACCCATCCCTATCGAGACCTTCGATACGAACCACACGTTCCCCATCGCTGTCCATCAATTTGATCACTTCATCGGAATGTATCCATTGTTTTATATACATGTCTTCAATGATATCCAATCCATTAGTTTGTTCGCAAGTCTTGAGCAGTTCCTCCATTTGTGTCAGAGTTCTGGCGATCACTTCTTCGCAACTAAGATAATCCAACTTCCGATTGGACACCGAATTGTGGTCATCGATGATATGATTGATACAAAGGGCGGGCTCTCTGTTCGACACATTAATGCCGATACCGATCAACACGTTGAACGAGCGGTTGGCGGAAGTGGTGGTGACTATCATACCACACACTTTGCCTCTCGTCTTACGCCACAGGATATCGTTGGGCCACTTGAGCACTAAGTCCAGGCCCTCATAGCCCGGCTTAGTCTTCACGGCTCGCACCACCGATAGGCCGCACAAGTGCTGAATGAACGCCATTTTGCGGCCGATGTTTGAGTTGAGATCAACGGTCAGCTGAACGGTAAACATAGCGCACCCTTTGGGGGACAGCCACTCGTTTTGTGTGCGACCCCTGCCTTTGGTCTGTTCGGTGGTGACGGCTGTGAAGCCATCGATGCCGGCGAACGACTCGATTAAGTTCATTGTGGTGTCCGTCCGCTCGGCGAACGCCAACCATTGGCCCAACCGTTCGGTCCTTAAGTGCGAGTAATAAGTCTTCGTATCGAAGGATATGTTCTCAAAGTTGGCGTTAATCGTGAGATCCAGACGACAGCCGCCGGCGTCTTCGTCGCCCGCATCACACGCGACGCCATTCTCGTCGATGAGTCGGATCTTTGAGAACAAGTGTCTGTTGTTCTCCACAAACGAGTCGTTCGTGTCTTTGGTTATCAGATATGCTTTGGTGGCAGACGTGTCACTCAAATCCAATCCTTTTAATCCACTGTTGATGTCGTCGTTGTCACCGGTCTTCAGGTAACCACTCAGTTGTCGCTTAAAGTAATCGCTGTTAAAGTGGACACCATTTAAGAGGTCTTTGAGCCGGAAGTTAACGTGTTTACCGCCGAAGCTATTCAAGCACTTGTCGACCAACTGGTCACCGATGGTGATGACCAACGCTGTGGTCAAGTGCCAGCTATCCGTGCGGTGAATGTCGGGGGCGTTGATGTTATAAATGGTGTATTTGTTGGGACCCGTCATCTGAGTGATGGACGCCTTCATGGAGTCGAAGATTGTCTTGTATTGCGAGCCATTGTCCGTCACGTGACTATCGTTGAACACAATCAGTATATTAACCGTCGATTCGGTCGACATTTTCGGTGAACTACTTCTGGAGCGACTGTTTTGCGCTAAAATGGACTGCAGTTTGAGATTTGGGGGGATTTTAGCCAATAATTTAGACATGAATTGCGAGACAAAGACACAAATGAGTGACAAATTGGGGATAATTTGGTGCAAAACAGCGATTAATAGGCATTTGTTATGCGGTTTGAAAACCACACGAGTTTTGCACTCAAATCACACACACAGTGAGTGACAGTCTGTCACACTATTGGCATCTGTTGTGCGCAATGATAAACACGGTGTCAATGCGTTCACAAATAGCGTTCAATTGTAGCATAGATTTGAGTCCCACGTGAAGGCAAACACATTGACTCGCATTGAGTGTGAACTGAGGGGACAAACACGTTATCTGTGGAGAGTTGAAGCGCACATGCGTTGAGTGCTTACCGTATTGACCGATGAGTGCATCGTTTGGCGCTTTTCTGAGCACTTGTTTCGCAAACTGTTTGCCATTCAGTGATCACAACTCCAGACACGATGTCCGACAAGATTAAGAAAATGCAGCGACAGTTGACTCGGAAGAAGGCGGTGGAGCTGATGGCGGCGACCAACTACTCGGCGGCCATCGACTGCTTCGACATGTGTGCGGCCGAAGAGCCCGAAGACTTCCGGCTGTATGTGAACCGATCGTATTGCGCGCAACGGTTGGGCCGGTTGGCCGACGCCCTGACGGACGCCCGGACTGCCGTCCAGTTGAACCACTCGCACATCTCCGGCCACTACCGCAAGGGTTGCGTCTATTTGGCGTCGAAGCTGTTCCGGTCGGCCGAAGAGTCGCTGCGAATGGCGCTGAAGTGCGACCCAAACGACGCGAGCGCTCTCCAGAAGATTACCGAAACGCGTCGACTGTTTCTCCAGGAGTTGGGATTCGGCCACAAAGAAGTGGAGGAATATGTGAGTCAATACGAGTCGCTGCAGGAGTTGTCGGACGCGCTCTTCGCCGGTCGGTTCACGCGAGTGACGGCCGTTGACGTGGAGTCGCAGTTCTCGTCGGAGTGGAGCTCAGAGTCGGTGAGAGGTGTGGCCGCCGATGACTTACTCAACTCGATGTCCGACTTGAGTGTCGACTCGCAGTCCATCGCCAACTCTGAGGAT
Source organism: Oppiella nova (assembly GCA_905397405.1). NCBI lineage: Eukaryota > Metazoa > Arthropoda > Arachnida > Sarcoptiformes > Oppiidae > Oppiella > Oppiella nova. The sequence goes on along the minus strand of CAJPVJ010003692.1, from coordinate 801 downwards.
CTGTTGGATAAGGAGGAAGAGGAAGCGGTTAGGGTTTCGCCCACAGACCTGATCCGCTTCGATGGCAAACTCAATGGCAAACACGAGTCCAATGACGATGAGATCCGGACCCCGAAGACGAACCCCTTTAAGAAAAGAGTGTCCGTTGAGCCCAAAGAGGACTCATTTATTCGTTTATCTGAGCCTTTGGTTGACGTGAAGATCCCGGAACCTGTTGTCCACATTCAGGTGTCAAAGGAGTCGCCCGTCAGCGAGAAGTCAGTGGATTCGCCGAAACCTTTTGATGACCTCAATGTGGAGGTGAAGAAGTCGACCACCAAATTGGTTAAGACTAGACCACAAATAAGATTATCGGCCAAATAGTTAATCAGTTTTTTGTTTATCATATCATTGCAATCCTTTTGTCACTTTTATAAACATTTAGTCATAAAAACAATATTTTCACATTAATTAGTTTGTAAATTAGAAAATTTATTTTTATCCTATATTTAATTCATATCATTATTATAATGTTTATAATAATCAGATTCAAATCGTTGATCATTTGATTTTTTGTGTTACTGTAAAACATTAGTTCACTCTATTTTTTGTATAATTCAACTTTGGTTTAATACTTAATTGTGTTTGTATTATGAAATATTGTTTTTTAAATAATTAAATAATATTAAAAATTTATTTTTGTACGAATAAAAAATGTTATAATAAAATGTTTATTGAATAGTAAACCTGTGTTTGAATTTAATTACTCCATGAATGCGCCGATCGATTGAACTTTGTTTTAGCATTTTTAATGTAATTTGA
>CAJPVJ010003691.1:0-10635 GCA_905397405.1 Oppiella nova | reverse complement strand
CATACCCGGTGCTCTCATAACACCTTAATTAAATAATTTGTATTGAGTAAGGTGGTTCAAAATGCTATGAAATTCATTATGTTCACGTTTTATAATTATTTTTAATTTACACTGATTTTAATGATAATTTTGCACATTAAATACTTAATATTTTTATTATGTACTGTATTAATTAACTATTATTTGACACCTTGATGAGTACTGATGTATCATTGTAATATTAAAACTTTTAAATAAACTAATATCAAGTATAAAATCTTGCTTCCTTAATATCATTTATAAAACTATTGAAATATGGATTATCACAAAATTAATATTTAAATATTTGGGCAAACAAAAAATGTATTATATTTTATTTTATGAAATACGTACAGCTAATCAAGGCCAAAAATCTTAACATTATATGGTAAAATAATTTAAATTATTGATATTAAGTGACAGTTTATTAGATTAATAATTAATGATAAATTATTTTGGATATAATCAGTGGGATACAATTAATTGTATTACTGACAAATTACCAGTTAACATAAGATATAATGTATTAAATTACTGGTACACATTAACATTCACACATTAACATAAACAATTTGTAAACTTAATTTTGTTATGGATTGTAATTATATTAAAAAGGATATAAAGTATTATATAAAGTATTATATTTCAAACGAAATTAATAAATGTAAATACTTTTTACTTTATTTTATGTCCATACATGAACAGTATTCAATAATAAATTTTAGACATGATTTCAATTAAATTAAATATTTTAATTAACATAAACAGTATTCTAAATAATGACTATAATAATAATTATTTTATTAATAATTTTCTTGACATTTACCTTACAACAAGATGATTTTGATTATCTCGATTATTTCCATAAACCACCATCTAAAACTATCTCTAAGGTTTGTATTATTTTAATTTAAAATAATTAGATTTTACAGAAATATTTTTAAAATTCTTAGAGATATACAACTCCTTTTCCAAAATTTACACATAAAACTACTACTTATATTACAACTTATTCCCATGGAATAACCTCCAGCCTACCTAAATCTACTGTACCACGTAAAATGAAAACTAAACCACCAACTACACTATCACCAAGACCAACTAACCGATCACCAAGACCAACCACCCGCTCACCGAGACCAACTAACCGATCACCACCAAGACAAAATACTCATCCACCAGCATACCAGACTAGCAGTCTACCACCAAGCACAGCCATCAATATATCAGCAAACACGGTTACTAAAAAACCAGCAAGTCTCACTACCCGATCACCACCAAGCCCAAGTACCGAAACCAAAGGAAACACAACTACAAGATTACCACCAAGAGCAACCACCAATATGCCAACAAAAACAATTACATATATACCAGAAAACCCAAATACTGGAACAGTAGAAAGTGTCACTATCAATACACTACCATGGACAACCACATATATGTCAGCAAACCAATCAACAAATATCCCAACGAGCACAACTACTAACAAATCAGCAAGTCAAATACCAGCTAATGTTAGCCCACCTATACCTATAAATGCAGTTGTCAAATATTGTAATTATTGTAGCATGTTTGCTAACACTCTTAATTATAATTATTATTATTAGTCATTGTGTGGTCAAAAGTTAAACAAAACACAAATGAAAATTTCTATTATGCGGCAACTGAGCTTACAAGTTTTGAAAATTTAAATATTCCTAACATTTATTTTAATAATTATGATAATACTGCATTTGATTAATTAAATCAACATTATGAACTAATATTTGATTGTGTAAATTTTACGAATTTTAATGAATTTGAGTTTAGAGTTAATGAGAATTTTAAAATATTAACTGTAATAAAGAATATTCTTTAATATTTCTCCAAATTGAATGAATTCATTCCAGCTGTACACCAGTCACTACAACAGATAATTATGAAATTTGTACTGTAATATAATTTATATTGAATTGAATAAATAACTAATGAAAACATTTTCGCTATATTTATGAAGTTTTAATTAATGTACAGTAAGTTTTAAAAACTACAAACAAAATGCTAACAATCATTTTTAGTATTATATATGATTTTGTGTCTATGTGCTTTGTTTGAAATTAATTTATATTTCACATTATCGTCGAAACTATGATATCACGTTTACTGTATTCTATATTTCTACTTTTGTTGAAATTAAAAAACAGAAAATTAATTAGTTGGTCATGATAACTGAAATAGTGAATTATAAAAACATTTTATATTAAAAGAGTAATACTTGAATAATTTACTGACATTTCTTTTATGATATATAATTAATACAGTTAAAAATTTCATAATATTATTTATACTACTATTTTTCTATTCACTTATAATAGAAATATAACACAATGTTTTATATTTTATAAGTTGATTATATATTATCATAAGTACTGATAAAATATACGGTATTTCACAATTAATGCCTTTACTTAAGTATTGAATATAAAAATATAATCTTTTATATGATAATTATTTATTAATTATTATTATTAAAAATAAATTTAATCAAAGCACGTTTCCACGTTATTATATATATAATTAATGACATTATAATTTAAATTAAATTGTTGTTTTATTGTAATTAAAAACTTATTATAATAATTAAATTGAGTAATCAAATGTTGCTTACTTAGTTAATAGCTCACCTATTGCACCATAAATTTTGTAAACCATAGATAAAGTTAATCTGATTAATTTAGTGGGTCGTAATTATAAAAAGATTTAATTAACGTAAAATCATTTGAATATAATTTTAATTTTGTTATTTTTAAATTTTTAAATAAATATTTGCAAACTAGAGAATACAAAAATAATATTCACAATTGTTTTTAAAATTGAACTACTTAAAACTTTAAATATCAGTCATTATCAGTTAGACTTATTTAACTTAATTTTTCAAATCAATAGCACTTGAGATTTTATCAATTAAATACCAACCCCTTAACATAAAACATAGTAGAATAGACAAAAGGCTTTAAATTATCATCGTACCCATATATTTTATTTGTATAAGCTGCTAGTTTAGATTTTGATAAAAATTGCTATTTAATTGAATTCAAGTCTAAATCATATGACCAATTAAGCTGAATTAAACTATTTGATGATTAAAAAATTCGTGTGCATAAAAGGACTTGTCCTGATAAGCACCAAGGTATTTTATTTATTGAATAAAATATATTAAAATGATTAACATTTGAATTTTAACTTCAAAAATAACTCATAAATTTTTGTATCCATAAATTACGTAGATATAATATAATTTTTAAAAATTACACTTTTGCCTTAATTCAACGAAAAATAAACTCCGTTTTTAAAACCTTTTTGAAAAATTCATAAATTACGTCTTGATATATCTCCGTTATTGATAGAAATGAAAATTTTTAGTTGTTATTTTTGTTATCAGAATTCAAAGAGGAATCTAAAATGTTTTCAATCATAAATAACGTATTTGAAAATTTTGAACATGATCATTTTTGTGTCTAATTTTTCATTGTATTGCCCTTTAGTATTACAAGGATTCTCTTCAGGAATATATTTTTAAATTAATAAGCTTGTTATATCACAAAAGAAAGTTTATGATTCTCAAGGGTAATAAGTTGTAATTTTTAAAATAATAGATTTTTTCTAGAAATGTCCATCAAATTAAAATAATTATAATATTTTAAAAATCGTATATTAATAAGTTCTTAAAGCATTATTTAATTGTGATAAAACATTCAATTAAAACCATTGTATAGTAATAAATGAATTTACATTGTTTATGTAAACTTAAATTAATCTACAACCTTACCTATAATATTAAATTAATTATAAAATTTGTCTTTCTGTCAATGGCCTTACATTACTCTGGGAAAACTTGAAAAAAATAAAATACCTTGGTGCTTTATCCTGACAAGCTCTTTATCAGAATTAAGGTAGTGTATATAACGTTGAAACTTTTTATATAATTTGTGTTTATCACTTTCAATTGACAGTGTGCAAGCCTAGTCATCTCAAAATGTTTAAAACACTTACATTCCTCTTGTGTACGACTCTAATATCAGGGACTGATAAGTGCAGACTCCCGGTACCGCTAACTCCGACTGCCAGCTGTGGTTCCCAACAGACAATGTTCAACGAAGGCGAGTGTTTGTGCTGTTATTACGACACGGAAAACATACCGACGATCGGTATTGGCTTCAACTTGGAACGGGGAGATGCCGCGGAAGTCATGACTAAGTACAATTTAACGTTGGAAAACGTATTAAAAGATTGTCAAGATAAAACGACGAACCACTGCCTGACCGACGCGGATGCTAAAGATATTTTCAACGAAACGTATTCAAAATCTGAACAGTGCGTCGACAAATACTCCCCCGGTTTACCGCCAGCAAAACGAGCGGCTATTATTGACGTGGCATTAGCTGGTTGTGCGACACTAAAGCAGTTTGTAAAGATGCAAGATGCATTAAATAAGCAAGATTGGAAAACAGCAGCCGACGAATTGCGAAACTCTAGTTGGTGTGAGCAAGTTGGTAAAAATCGGTGCGATTCAAATTACAATTGTATAGCCGGTGGGAAAGGTTAGTTTGTTACAAAATTCTGTCAATGTGTATTTTACTTTATTCACTATGTTGCAATTAGTTTCAGGATGCACTGGCCAGACGTGTGCCACTGGGTATACACCGGGTTGTTCAAAAAATAACGATTGCAGTTGTTACAAAACATTAAACGGAACAGGGTTTTGTGCCGTCGCTGCTCCTTGCTCTCTGCCTGATTGCACGTCATGTTCGCCATTGACATCAGTGTGTGTTGTCGACAGTTGCTGTGATAAACCAAAATGTTTTCCATTATCATATGGTGCCAAATGTACTGAACCTCCAACCCAGGCTATCCGAAAATCGGACCGTTATTATTGAGGCATTTCTTCAAAAGTTAATTTATTATTTGTTTCGGTAGTCAAGATCATGAGATTAGAATGAGGTTCATTTTAATAATGTTTTTTTAAAAAATATAAATAACTATTTGATGGGAGCATAACTATTTGATGGGAGCATAACTATTTGATGGGAGCATAACTATTGAGGAATTTCTGTTATTAGACTAGCCAGTTAAATTACACATTTGTATAGTAAATTTTAGATTATTAATTTATATTATTAAGAAATACAAATTGATTACCATTAAATTTATTAAATATTGTTTTTTTGTATAACAAATTAGCAAATGTATAATGTGCCAATTTTTTATAGCGTAGTAGAAAATCATGTTGGTCAAATATTGTTTCAACTTTTTCCGTAATAATTGAAAAATTAAAAAAATGTTTGTATTTATAATAAATTAATAAACTATTATGACTTATATTATAATTATTTAAGATGTTTTCATCAAATATATTAAAAATATTTTTTAAAAATTTAATAAATAATTAGGTATATGAAAAAATTATTTGACTGTGTTAATAAATATTTAGTCCACACATCATTAATTAAACAAGTCTCTAATAATTTTCTCGAATTTAATTGATTATGACAGTAAATTTAAAAATTATAGTAACCTTTTGTTATATTAAAAATTTAAATGGAGCAATTTTAAAAACAAATGGCAAGATTATTTTTGAATTAAATTTAATATGACAAACATTTTCAGATTATTCTATATTTGTATCCCATAAAAGCCATTGATGGAACGTTAGACACCAGAGAAAGGGTCCCCGGAATGCAAACATTGAAAATAGTTTATATTTAATTACAGTATAGATCAGATGTGTCCAGGTGGGTAAGAGTGAGCATTTTTACGGTATTTGTAATCATTTTATTAAAAACTAATTGCAAATACCATAACACATGTATGAGTAGGGATGAATAATTGCTTATAATGAAAGGAATTATAAAAATTGACAAATAATATAACATTAATTAGGATTGACTCTAAAATTGTTTACCTGTAAAAAACATCAATAAATAATGTCTGGACACGTCTGGTATAGATATATACTTGTATTATAATAGCGATCGACTCGTATTTTATATTTTAATTAGTTTTTTATAATTTTTATTCTGTTGAATGCAATGCTTTTATAATAAGTTTAGTCAACGCTATGTTACCGAGAGATTAGGAATCTAACCAGGCACATCAAATTAAATTGAAAATTTAAATTAAAAAATTAATATATTGAATGTAATTTTACATATAAATGTCAAAATGTTATTACAAATATTTATTAATTAATTCAATTAAAGATTTATTAGTAAATCTATGTAAGTATTGTCATCGACCAGTTATTAACCTAGTAATAATAAGTTTTAAAAATGAGCCGGATTAATGAGTGGTAACATTAAAATGCAACGGGCATGTGTCGATCTGAAATATGAGGACTAGTGTAATGTTATAATATTGTGTAAATACACATTATAATTAAAATAAAATCTTAAATATTAAAATGACTATGGAGTCTGATTGCCAAATATATAAAATTTAATACAATTATATAATAAATTATAATAATATATAATATTTACAATTTCTATTATAAAGCGTTGAATCAAAATAATCATGTCAAATATTAAATTTAGAAGATCATTGTTTGTTATAAATGTACAGGGATGTTTATGACGCCAACCCCAACATAGTGGACAACAAGGCCTCAACGGCTCTACATTTGGGGCGACTACGAGATCGTCAATATGTTGCTCACGAAGTCGGCTCACGTGCCAAATGTTAACCTCAAGGTATGCCGTATTAGCAAAACATAGTTGACCTGGGTTAAGATAATGTATCCGTGTTTAACTCGCAAAATATGCCAATATTTTTTAAATATAAGAATTGTGAAGTATTTACAATTTGTAAAGGGTAATTTATTTGAAACCAAGGATTTGATATTGAAAATTAAGATATTAACCATTTAAATATTTTGATGAACATTACACCAAAATGTTCCTGTCATAATTAACAAACACATCGTTGAAACAATAATTTTAATTTAATTTATAATTATTTACAGTATAAAGATTTACCTGTATTTTTATAGCGACCTGTATGTATATTTATATATTTTATGTTTTGATTAGTTTTTTGTAATGTTTATTCTGTTGATTATGTTGATTGTTTATTATGCTTTTATAATAACATAAACGGCAAAAAATAAATGCATTTGATTAAAAAATCAATAAATTTTAATTAAATGTTTATTTATTGTATTTATGTAATTTAACGCTTTTGCATTCAATTGATTGTTATATTGTATCATTTACACGGTAAACAATCTATTTTTGTTTTCATATTAAATGTAAGTTGTAATATATAAAGTTTATCTGAACTTAGAGATTAGCCAGATAAAGTGACACATATATTATATTTTTAAAAATATACCAATTAATTAACACTCAATACATAAACACAAATTAATTGACTTTTAATTATTTATGATAGGTGCCATGATATGCTAACTAATATTGATTCAACATAATACAGTATAATAGACATAATGAAATATTAAGTTATATTAACTTAAAAAATTTTAAAAATCAAAAATGTTTGACAGAAAAAGAAATAATTTATTTGATAAGAAGACTGATCTCCGGATAAAATATGCCATCCATTCGTACGCGGATTATGCTAATTGTGGTAATCATAATAGCATTCATAATAATAACACCAAGATCAATTATGGTATCAATAATAGTAATAATAATAATAACTCCAAATACGATATTAAAGTCAAATCTAAGCATTTCATGGAAAAGGTATTTGATTTGAAGATCGAAAACAGGTTTGAATTGTGTCTGCGAGTCGTCGTATGTATGGTATGTTTGGCGGGATTTACATATCAGTCGGCGATACTTATCACGAAATACATGAGCGGCCGTACGGTTGTCAACACAGCCGTCGAACGGCTCAAAGAGACCAAAATCCCTGCCTTTACTGTCTGTTACCCGACATTCCTATCGATGGAGAAGTTCGTCAAAAAGTATCCAAATTTCACCGACGATTACAGAGACTACCAAAACCTTTACCGACAAAATCACTACAATAATATCAACAACCAAACAGCTATTAAAATATTGTTTAAAAGGATTATCATGAAGTATCCAAATTTCTCCCACGCTCACAGAGAGTATCTTTATATTGACCGACAAAATCACTATAATAATAACAACCAAACAGCTATTGATATATTGTATGAAAGGTTTATCATTAAGTATCCAAATTTCACCCACGCTTACAGAGAGTATGAAAATATTAAACGAAAAAGTCACAACAGGCATAATAATATCGACAACCAAACAGCTATTGATATATTGTATGAAAAGTATTTCATGAAGTTTATGCGCCATTTGGATGCGAATCCTCCGACTATTAGCGAGATTTTCGAGGACTTGAGTATTGAGATGAGGGACAGGGATATGACTGTCTTTGTGGTCGACGCCAACACCGAGAAGACTAAATATAAAGACAACGCGTACTACGACTACAACCCGATTGAGTCGATCATCACAACCCCACCCCTACGCAAGTGTTTCACGTATTTCAGTGATCTGCACGAGAAATGGCGAGACTTTACGATCGGAGTCCAGAACTTCTTCGTGAGGATCAGTCAAAGACACGAATGGTTTCCGTTCAGTAAAAAGTATTTGTCTGACTATCGGTTCAGTATTCACGCGCCGAATATGATTCCGGTTCTCAATAAAGAGAATTTCGTGACACTAACCATGTCTTCGAGAATTCATGTGACCTTTTCGGAGATCCGGATCAAACGATTGCCACCTAATTATGTGACCAATTGTCGCGATTATGACTTCAATGACACCAATAATATCCAACTCAGGAGCGACTGTATCACCAAATGTATGCAGAAATGTCTGAGGGATTCGTGCGAAACGGATTTCGTTGAGATTCCGGAGTTTCTGATCCGAAGGGAGTATTATAAGGGACTCAGCATTAAGCCGGATAGGTTGGCCCCTATACTCAGCCAAAACGTTACAGATTGCATACGAGTAGAAAGCAAAACGTGCAAGGTACAATGCGAGGGCAAATGTCCCAACAATTGCATGGATCGGGTTTATGACTTCAATATCGTGGAGTCCAAAGCCCTGGATCCACAGTGGGATACCATTGAGTTCAATGTAGAGCACAGCCGACTTCCCGACCAGGTCTTTGAACACACGCCTGAAGTCTACTTCATATCATTCGTGTCTAATTTGGGTGGACTGTTGGGCATGTGGTTAGGGATGTCTATCATATTAACTTTTGATTATATAATTAGCTTTTTATCCAAATTCATGCATTCATTCATCAGACCTCCAAATAAATCAGTGAATAACACAAGAAATAAAAGTACGAATAAGACTAACACTAATGAACTGACATTAACTCACAGAGGATTGGCTTATGATTACAAAAATAAGTTTGAATTTTATTTGAAGATATTGCTGACAATGGGATGTCTCGTCGTGTTTTGTTTCCACACAAAGCTATTGATTGAACAGTACTTGAACGGACAAACTATTGTCTACACAAAGATTGACAAAATAAACTTGAGTAAAATACCAGCTATTACATTTTGTTTTCCAACCTTATTATCAGTGGAAAAATTTGCTCAAATGTATGCATCAGACCAATCGTTAAACGGATCCATCAACGAATACATGAATATTATCAATGATACAAATATTAATAACGATAGACTAAACCAGTTATTCAAACATTTCAAGAATCAAATGTTTAGAAATTATCCTAAAGTGTATGAACTGTTTGAAAACTATAGTTTCTCAATGGAGAACATGCCGGTGCTGTCAGTGGTGACCATCAATATGGGCTCCAATAGGAGTGAGACCATCATTACAGACACCGAACCCTATGAGACCATTACATCTGTGACTGAAATGCGGAAGTGTTTCACATATTTCAGTGATTTAAACCCCAAATGGCGTGAATTTAAGACTCATATCGACTATATTTCCTTAAAATTTAAACACCAATACAAATGGTTTCCATTTCATAGGGATTTATCTGATTATGAGATAAGCATTCACTCCCCGAATGCCATTCCAGACATCAATCAGAATAACTTCAAACAAATCCGAATGCCATCGAAGGTTACGATCACTTACAGCGAGATTCAGACGAGACTATTGCCGCCTAATTATAACACTAATTGTCGGACCTATGACTTGGATAACCCTGATCACAATAGATTGCGAACAGACTACATAACCCAATGTATAGACCAGTGTCAGAGAAAAAGGTGTAAAGAATTGCGTGAATTCGAGACAATGGATAAAACCCATATATTTGGGGCATTACACCGTAGGGAACATTACGTAAATTTTAAGTATAAACAAGAACATTTCTATGCTAACATGCATCAAACCTATTTTTGTTTATTAAGCAAAAGGTGTGGTGTTTATTGTGATAAACTCTATCAAAACAATTGTGTCGAAAGGTTGTATCAGTTTTCTACTGTACATACATCTCGAGTAAATGGATCCCATTTAGAGGTTATTATAAAACACAACACATTTCCCGATAAGATCTTTGAACACCGGCCGGACATGTCTCTCATAGAACTGGTATCTAATTTCGGTGGTGTTCTGGGCATGTGGTTAGGCATACCTATTG
>CAJPVJ010003690.1:0-10636 GCA_905397405.1 Oppiella nova | reverse complement strand
TTGCCAATGAAAATCATTTTTATTCAAAAAAGTTAATGAAAACAAATAACAAAAAATATATTTCTCGACATAAATATTAATGAGATTTGAAATCCCGAGAGACATACAGATAGCAAACATATACACAGATATGCCGTCCATTTAGTTAATAATTCAAATATTATTCACAAAATCTAATAGTTTTATAGTTTTGTTAGCGTTTTGTATCACATTTTTCATCACTCCTTACGTGAGGACTGTATGTGAGGCGAGAATTTAGGTCAAGGATGAGCACCGGGATTACTGGATGAGGGAATGGATGCTTAATGTCATAAAACTGATGTCTATTTTGAGCTATAATTGTATTTGTGTTCAAATATTTGATTTGAAAGTCCATTCAAGTTATTATTCAACACTAATAAATAAATTAATATATTAAGCGTTAAATTATTAATTCCCGTACAGAATATTCTGTGTGTATATAAAAATACTTATAGCGCTAAATATACCTGGATAAATACTAATATTTAATTTTATACATACATTTTGTGTAACTATACGCTTACAATAGATTATATTTATTTAAATAATAAACATTTATTTCATTTAATAAAGTGTTTTATTTATAAATAAATTTTCATTACAACTCATTTGATAATTAATTAGATTTCATTACAATTTATTTATAAAAAAATATACAATTGTTTTTCAAATAGATATTTACAGCTCGTAATAATAAAAGTATTTAAATAAAATTATCAAGCTAGTATTGAATTATTGTACGGGATTTTGCAAATTACATACAAATGCTAATCACATTATCCAGTGAAAGGGTTTACACAACCAGTTATTACTGTAATTATAATTATAAACAATATGTTTGTCATAAAAAGTTCGATAAATTTGTTACATTTTAGACAATTTTCGTTAATGTATAGAAAAAAGTGTGTGTTTTTCACAAACAAATTAGTAATCATTAGCGCAAAAGGTATAGAAATTAATATTTTTAGCATTTGTTTCATACACTCATCCAATCAGTCAGTCAATTAGTATTCAATCGTTTTTTAAAAATACTTTTTTTCGCATTTAATTAATACATATAATAGAGATGAGGAACTATAGTATAAAATATTGTTCATACACTTCCCGTTAAGTTAACAAAAAAAGTGCACAAAAATAGAAAATTTCATTACATATCTACTAAACAATAGCCACAAAACACTACAATTTGTGACTAAAAAAACAGTTTATAAACTATTCAATCGTCAAGTATTTTGTGTGCAAACGATTCGCTCGTAAAACACATTATCAGTTAAAAAACAACTCAAAAATACAAATCAATGACTAATGAGATACTCATAAGTGGTTTACACTCAATACAAGTAATAATTTAAATTGCAGTCAATTTGTCTGAAAAACAAAATAAAAATCTTTATGCGTTTAAAAAACTAATATAAAAATTAAGTTTAAAACTTCACTTTTAAAATAAACAGCAGTTTCTCTCATATGACTAGCGATTTACGGACAGCTCTTAAATGCCATTCAAAATACACAATTTTAAAAGCATTTGTATTGTGTGTGTCATTAAATATACAGTTTATATATACCCCACAAACAAACAAAACTCAATTCAATACTCTATATATCAGCCGTGAGTTTGTGGTCAATAAAAGCAACAATTACTGGACCCGCTGTCCGATACCCCGGACCTATCGAGACCGCGATTATTATTCGCTTCATCGGCGCCTACATTGATGCCGTTCGCGTCGATAGTACCGCCCTTTTTGATGCCATCCCAGCCCTCCTCCACCTCAAACACCCCGGACTCCACCTTATCGTAGATCTCCTCGGCTATCGACCGGAACGCCTCGTCCACGTTATACCTGTTATGAGNATTTTATTTCTTTCATTAAACTATATCTTTCATTTAACTTAATATACTGTTTGCGAGACTTTTATTGTGGACTCAATTTTGTGGGAGAAAAACATTTTAGAGAGAGAGAGAGAGAGAGAGAGAGAGAGAGAGAGAGAGCAAGTGATTGAATACTTGTCCATCAATTTCATAAACCTCTAGCAAAATGACACCTGAAATGACAAATTGGTGAAAAACAAACAAAATTAGCACTTATGGTATGTCTGAACGCCGGGATTAGTTGATACATTAGCTATTAGCTAGCTACATTAATACCACGTATACGTGTTTAACGTATTTATCTAGAGATTAAAATAGATTACAACAAAATTTCATAACTTTTCAACAAAAAAAAGTTCATAACTTCTCCCAAACTTCACGCAAATCTAAACACTATATACCACTCATGAAAGGAATGGTGCGCCGACCCCACCATTCAGCTCCGGATGTCCACCACGGAGCCTAACGTCGGTCTCGTACTGGCCCTGCTCATCATCATCACCCTGGTCATCGTGATCATCGCGGTCATCATAATGTACAGAAAACAGGGGGCCGTGTACTACACCCACGAGGACGAGCGATATGACGACAAAACCGTGTTTAACGTGTCGGAGGCTGTCCAACGGTTCGCCAACGCCACCCAAACCCCACCCCTGTCCCCATCCAGCATGAGATCGACGGCCAGCGGGCACTCTTCCTCCTCCTCCTCGTCGGCCACCACCCATACCAGGGCTACATCGCCCCACACGAGCCAATCGCAGCCCTCCCTACCCCAGACACCGACACCCCCGCCCTCCACGTCCGCCTCCTCTCACTCCCACTCCCATTCGTCGCCCACGAGGTCGTCAAACCGAGCCCAGGCATCCCCGACCAACTCATCCCCGGCCCCGTCCCTGTCGAGGGGGTCGGGATCGACGGGCGCCGCCCACTCATCGCATACTCGACCAAAAATCATTGTTTAGTAATATATTTATGTTTGTAATTCATATATGAATTGTTTGAATGCCGTATAGAAAATCTATATACAAATTATTTGATTATATAAGAGTCCATTAGAGTTTTATATTATATTATATATATATATATAATGTATATTTAAATTTGAAAATAAATTTTGAGAGAATTTTATTGGTAATACTATTAATAATAATAAAATATATAAAATAATATTGTAATAAAAAGTTGTGATTATTATGATCTGTTTTGTGGTTTAATTTTTATATAGTGTTAGATAGTAATAGTAATTAATGTTTTGAATTTATGAATAAGTTTATTATGTATAATTAATGTCTAATATTAAGTTAAATGTGTTAGCACACAAAATATTTATGATTTTTTATTTTCATACAAGCACTTTATTTTAGTTTTTGATTATGTTTTGGGAAAAACAATGATTTTCACATGAGAAACATGTTTTACTTTTAATATAATGTTTAATAATTACTAACAAAAAACAAACTAACGCTTAAACTAATCGTCAATTTAGGGCTAAAATTCATAATTCATGGCAAAGAAACACAAATTTAATTATTCAAGCATTCATTACGAGTAGAAAAAGATGTTAATCTCATGTATAGTATAACGACTAGTCTTATAAACTCATATAAAAAAGTATCGCAAGAAAAGAGTTTATAAATAGTGTATTGATATGTAAATAACGATTCAATTAATCAAAAATCAAGTTTTGTGTGCAAAATATATATGACATAAATATTTTTAAGTGTAGATTACGGCGAAAGATATGATATATTGAGAGTGGAAATGGATTTGTGGGAAATGGATGATAGGTATTATAGGTTAGGGATTCTGGGAAACATACTTTTGACTCAATTTCTAGACATTTTTATTGAAAATAAAAACTTTTTTATGACATTGTTTTCGGGCAAATAATGGCCACAAAAAGTGGTGTTTATTTAGTCAATGAAAACAATTCCGTGTTTACAGCTCAGCTAGCTCATAAATATTGAGCACATTTAGGTAGATATTAGTGTATTGGGCATACCAGTGCTGGTACATTATCTATGATTATAATGCCGGCGCGCAATGGATAGGTGTGTCGCCCACAAGAATTTTGCAGAGATATTGAATCACTTCCACACCCTTTGATCAATAAATTGCATGATTTCTATGCAATTTGATTACATGTTTGTAATGCAAAAATGCTTTTTACACACATGTATATACACGTATGCCTCAATGATTACAGTAATAATTGTGTGAAACAATTAATTTATCACCTTTTTTGCGCTAGTAAATTTTTGTTATGTTTGTTTTATGAATTAACACTTGTTTTAATTGTTATTTTGTTGAGTATTATGGTTAATACTGTAGTATATTATATACATGGAAGTTATGGTAAAGAATTTTTTATATAAGAATAGTTTTATAACAGAATATTCTGTGTGTGTATTAGTTCACAGAATATTCTCTGTGTGTGTATTAATATGATTATAAATGTATAAATCATTATAAATTATGGTAATTACGGCTACGATATGATAATATATCGCAAAATTCATAGGAATTAACAAAAATAAGCGCAAAAAACAACAAAATTTAATGATTTCCGATAATATGAATCCCAAAACAATGATTGATTGACTCATTTCTGTTGCCAATGAAAATCATTTTTATTCAAAAAAGTTAATGAAAACAAATAACAAAAAATATATTTCTCGACATAAATATTAATGAGATTTGAAATCCCGAGAGACATACAGATAGCAAACATATACACACAGATATGCCGTCCATTTAGTTAATAATTCAAATATTATTCACAAAATCTAATAGTTTTATAGTTTTGTTAGCTTTTTGTATCACATTTTCATCACTCCTTACGTGAGGACTGTACGTGAGGCGAGAATTTAGGTCAAGGATGAGCACCGGGATTACGGGATGAGGGAATGGATGCTTAATGTAATAAAACTGATGTCTATTTTGAGCTATAATTGTATTTGTGTTCAAATATTTGATTTGAGAGTCCATTCAAGTTATTATTCAACACTAATAAATAAATTAATATATTAAGCGTTAAATTATTAATTCCCGTACAGAATATTCTGTGTATATAAAAATATTTATACTGCTAAATATACCTGGATAAATACTAATATTTAATTTTATACATACATTTTGAATAACTATACGCTTACAATAGATTATATTTATATAATTAACAAGCATTTATTTCATTTAATAAAGTGTTTTATTTATAAATAAATTTTCATTACAACTCATTTGATAATTATTTAGATTTCATTACAATTTATTTATAAAAAAATATACAATTGTTTTTCAAATAGATATTTACAGCTCGTAATAATAAAAGTATTTAAATAAAATCAGCAAGTTAGTATTGAATTATTGTACGGGATTTTGCAAATTACATACAAATGCTAATCACATTATCCAGTGAAAGGGTTTACACAACCAGTTATTACTATAATTATAATTATAAACAATATGTTTGTCATAAAAAATTTCGATAAATTTGTTACATTTTAGACAATTTTAGTTAATGTATAGAAAAAAGTGTGTGTTTTTCGCAAACAAATTAGTAATCATTAGCGCAAAAGGTATAGAAATTAATATTTTTAGCATTTGTTTCATACACTCATCCAATCAGTCAATTAGTATTCAATCGTTTTTTAAAAATACTTTTTTTCACAATTAATTAATACATATAATAGAGTTGAGGAACTATAGTATAAAATATTTTTCATACACTTCCCATTAGGGTAACAAAAAAAGTGCACAAAAATATAAAAATTTCATTACATATCTACTAAACAATCGCCACAAACACTACAATCTGTGACTCAAAAAACAGTTCATAAACTATTCAATCGTCAAGTATTTTGTGTGCAAACAATTCGCTCGTAAAACACTTAATCAGTTAAAAAACAACTCAAAAATACAAATCAATGACTAATGAGATACTCATAAGTGGTTTAATTACAATACAAGTAATAATTTAAATTGCAGTCAATTTGTCTGAAAAAACAAAATAAAAATCTTTGTGTTTAAAAAACTAATATAAAAATTAAGTTTAAAACTTCACTTTTAAAATAAAAACAGCAGTTTCTCTCATATGACTAGCGATTTACGGACAGCTCTTAAATGCCATTTAAAAATACACAACAATTTTAAAAGCATTTGTATTGTGTGTGTCATTAAATATACAGTTTATATATACCCCACAAACAAAAAACTCAATTCAATACGAGTTTGTGGTCAATAAAAGCAACAATTACTGGACCCGCTGTCCGATACCCCGGACCTATCGAGACCGCGATTGTTATTCGCCTCATCGGCGCCTACATTAATGCCGTTCGCGTCGATAGTACCGCCCTTTTTGATGCCATCCCAGCCCTCCTCCACCTCAAACACCCCGGACTCCACCTTATCGTAGATCTCCTCGGCTATCGACCGGAACGCCTCGTCCACGTTATACCTGTTTGTCAGGGAAACGGGTGTTCACTATCTTTCTGGAGGGAGTCATACGTATGGCGACATACCTGTCCTTCGCGGAGGTCTCGATGAAGTTAATGCGATAGAAGTCGGCGAAGGCTTTCCCCTCCTCGCCGGTCACCTCCCGGTCGTCCAACATATCCGACTTACACGACACGATCTGATAGACGGCGCGGTTGGGCTCTATGTGCCGCCGCGCCTCAAACAGCCAGTCCACGAGGTGGTCAAACGTGTGCCGCCGGGTCATGTCGTACAGTAGGAGTGCGCCGACACTGTTGCGATAGTAGGACCGGGTTATGGATCTGTTGCCAAGATATCAAAAGTGTTGGCATTAGTGGTGTTAAGATATATATAGTGACCATCGATGGGATACCCAAACCAGTGGTCATACGCTGAGTGACAACATATGACCGCCGATTAGATATCAACACTAATTCTCATGCAATTAAGACTTAAGACATATAGTGACCACCGGATGAGACACTAAATGGTTGATCGCGTATTGAGATCACAGGTGTGACCACCGGATGAGATACCGCATACCACTAGTCATACGCTGAGGCAACATATGACCACCGGATTAGGTATCAGACATCGAGTGACACAATGAGACACATGTGTGACCACCACTGCTGAGAGACAATAATCACCTGAACTTCTCTTGTCCGGCGGTGTCCCACAACTGGAGTTTGATTCGTACCCTTCCGTTGCGTATAGTTATGATTTTGGCGAAGAAGTCCACACCGACTGTCGGGTCACTCCATGTGGTGAACGAGCTATCGGTGAACACCCGGAGGAGCGTCGACTTGCCGACCGTCGAGTCGCCGATCAGTATTAGCCTATCAATGGGTGGATACCATCGATGGATTAGTTCTTCGCTTAATTGATCCCATAGTCAGTCGTCGCCGCCATCGCTCGCATCACCACTTAGTCCGTGATCTTATAGGAGATAACACACACACACTGTGGAGGAATGGGGTCACGAGTTATGTGTGGTGGACAGGGAGGGGGTGTATAGACACGGATAATGAGTGGTATGTCGTCGTATGGATGCAGTAGTGGTGATGATGGGAGCGATGGTCGCGACAAATGAGACAATTGATGGCAAATACCGGAACTGATAGTCAAAGGGCGCCTCAAAGACCATTGCCTGCAATGATAACGGGATTTGAATTGACTTTTAAAATGCAATTAAAATATAATTAAAACTTAATTATAGTTACCATTAGTTAACGTATGAATAGCTTATAATTAAGTGTACATTAAGTGGTGATAAACCATAAAACATATGATAATCGCATTGAAAGTGCGTTTAAATTAAACTATTATTAAATGGTTTTTCGCATAAATTTAGGGATTTTTTTGTTTATTTACTGTTTTTCGATGGCATTCGCACTCTACGTATGACTCATTTCCTCATTGAGTTAACATAGCGTCCCATAAATGATGTGCAAAAAGTTTTTGTGATTCAGTAATTAAAAGTAAAAGTCAATTGAAATTACGGTTAAAAATAGTTTTTCAATAACTTTTTTGCTGATTATCGCTAATCATATGATTTTTGTTTGACGGCTGTTTACGCTGCAACTGTTATCCCGCTTATGATTACTACTTGTTATTACATATAATATATAAATATTTATAGTTATTGCTAATAACTTATTAGTGAAAAACTTTGCACGATCACTATAACGATATAGCTATTTAAATTTATTGTACTGTACTCGGTATTTAATTTATGTGGGCAAATATTTTTATGTAGTGTATGCAGTAGTTTTCAAATTATTATAGGTGATTGACAAATTAAATATTACATATCATAGTATTTATGAGTTTGTTGAGACATTTGTAGTAATTTATATTCATAGTGTGTATTTATATTCATTATATTCATGTATTAGACAATACAGTATTATGTAGGTATCATATGAATTTACCACTAATGTGTGTTATGAATTTACTAGATCAATTTTGTACACACTGATTGTCATGAATTGACAAATCAAGGTAATTTTGAATATATTATACGTGTGCTAAGACTAAGATTATGATCAAAGTGAAATATTTTAATTTCATAGTAACTACACTATTCATAATCATTATCATAATCATTACAAAAAAGTTTTTGTTTCAATAATGGTAAAAACTTAATACCGGTAACAATAAAATAACGTACTCTACATATTTAACGCTATTTATAAAATGTACTAGTTAAGTATAGGATGTATAAATCATACAGTATATATGGTAATTTAATTATTCTTGATTATTGACACACTTGATAGTATTGTATTAACAATATACGATTTTAATAGTAATAATTAATATGACCAAGTATAACTTCATATTTGGCTGTAATTGTTATTATTAGCCAAAATTCAATGTGTATTAAGGGATCAAACGGCGATCACATGAACGCCTTAATTAAGTCGTGATTTGGATACCAAACCCAAGACTTACTGCAAAAATCATATGAATTAAAACAGTTATGATATGAACCGCTAATCCACGCAAACATCGTATATATGAGTTAATCCATGAGTTATATCATGTGTTTTAGCATTAGTGACACACATATGATATCATAATATTATTTCACTAAAAAGCCTTTCATATAAATCTCAATACAAAATGTTAATTACATTATTAACGGTTAAATGACTGTATATAAGAAATTTATAGTAAACGCCTAAAAACTTAATCACAAAAAATATTCACGAAATCCCTAATCAAATGTATAATAATGTGTCGAAAAGTGGTTCACAATGTCTGTAGTCTTAGTACAAAAATATCAAAAATTTTTCGATGAAATTCTTGCGAAACATTTGTCTCTCACATGTGTTACGAAGAATTCAATTAAGTTTTGCACTTTAAAAAAGTAGTGAAAAAACTTATAGACTATATAATGTAGTATTAGTTTACTTTATGTGTAATTTGATGTTAACTTGACACTAAAAAACAACAAAAACTACTTTTTCGGTGCGAATAGAGTGGAGACATGTATTTAAAATAGATATGAATTCACATTAAATATATTGAATTCACATTTGCTTTGTATTTCAAGTAGTTATCAATTTATATCGAAATATATTTTATAACTTCACAATTGAAACCGATATTTGAGAAAGTATTGCACAATATTTGCTTACCAAGATACTTTACCAGAAGTGTATTACTTTATAATTAGTATACATGTAATAAAATATATAAATAATTTCATACTTACATAAAATTTCTAATATTAATTTAGTGTACAAAATAATGCTGAATATTTTACAATTATACTGGGTAACAAATGTAAGTGGTGTGTGAACTAAACTAAATCACAAAATAAATTTAAAGTATTGAATACATTTCCAAAACATTTTTGCACAAACACATTATTGTCATTTGCAAACAAATAGCGGGAAATAAGTGGCAATCAATTCATTATCAATACATATCTCTCACATGAGATCACGTTTTGTTTGATCCCATGTCTAGAGATATACATTATATGTGTTATAACTATATTGTTAATCAAATTATACACTTACTGTCAAAAGCATATGATTTGTAAAAATAAATATTTGTGTCTAACTTGTGAGCCATAACTTTGAAATCAATTATAATAAGTGTCTTATGCTGTGAACAATTGTTTTTGAAACTACAGTAAACTTACATTTATTTTGCAAACATTATATTAATACTTAAACAGCAAACATATGAGTCATTAAATTGTTATTAAATATGATACAGTAATTAATTTACAAAATAAAACATCTAAAATATTTACCATACTAGTTTTGTATTGAAAAATATAAATACACTGAAGTGAACAGTCAGTTATATCGTACATACCTGTACTCACTGTCATTAACAGTCGGTGCGAGTCGAGGGGCACATGTAGTTTATTAGAAAAGCCTAAAAAATTATACCATTGCCTATCTCCATTGATTAATAAATTTGATAACAAAATTGCTTATTAAGTGTATGTCATGAATGAGATACCTGTCCCCACGTGTGGGTGAGATGATTGCCACTCATATGCTATGAATTGTGTGTAAACTGTAACAAACTGTAAGGAAATGTCATATAAAAAAGTTTTTAAATTTGTTTATCATATTAAATTTCTGAATAAAAAATAACTTTTTGTAATTTATATTTTATTTTAAAATAAAAACAATTTAATTATTTATTTAAGGTGCAAGTTTTATAAGAATTTAAAAATTAACTTTTCTAATGTAATAAGATTATTTATTTATCAATATTAATAAAATTATTACAAACTTTTTA
>CAJPVJ010003688.1:0-10641 GCA_905397405.1 Oppiella nova | reverse complement strand
ACTCACTCACTCTCTCTCTCTCTCTCTCTCTCTCATAATTTATAAAATAAAATTTGAATTGTAACAGAAATTGCAAAATTTAAAAGCGATTCGACGACAAACACAAAGAGTGTAACCGATAGCCAAAAGAATTCAAAAAGTACCATAAAATCTACAAACACTTCAAAAATAACAGAAAGTATATCCACAATAAAACCACAATTTTATGTCCAAAATTTAATTCATAAATATTATATAAATATATAATATAAATATCATTCATAAATATTATACTTTATAGCAGATCCTACGAGTCGTTCAGATTTATAGTAAATGTCACTAAAAACTCAATATTTATTTATATGATTATCTACTTAATCTAGTATGATATTTACTTAATTCGTATACAAAGAAACCAAACGTTATTTAATTATTCTGTATTTATTTATCTTTAATTTAGTAAATTTATATTATTGACATATTTAAAAATAAAATATAATTTAATTTAAAAGTAATTTGTTTATTTATGCTTCAAAATTAGCTGAATTTTTATTTTATACATTTTATATATAAACTATTTGGTAGACTCTAAAATGTAGACAATTCAATAACTTTGAGAAATAAGACGATTAGCATTGCGATTATCTGTTTGACACAATTTATATAATTATTTAAACATAATATTTATAACAAATAAATATATGAATACAAACTTCATAGCATTGAAAGTGGTCGATTGTGAATAATACCCAGCACGAAAATCCCACACTATTATCAGATAATCTCTCAATAAAATTAAGCAACTAGAAATAAAATATATTAATAGTTATAATTTAATTGTCTTAATCATAGTACCTTTATTGAAAAATTTGCGCCAAAAACTCTGTTATAAATAGTTTTCTGTTTTGTTGTATAAATAGCCAATTGGTTGAGAATATCATATGTCTTATTAGACTCATAATTAACTGCCGATGCGGTGAATATAAGAAATAAAAACATTGAATTCATTTGAAACATAATATAACCCCAAATTAATTTATAAACTACTGTTTGGGTCCTAAATATCACTATATAAGTAGCAAATACAACTATTGATCCAAATGTTAGCCAAAAATTTAATAAGTATTTAGACCACAATTCTATGTTATAATTATTAATCTCAACATACAATGCATTATATGAATTAAGTATTTGTGTGATGTCTATGAATTGGTTCCTTTGAATTTTAGTTATAATTATTTCATTTAATGAACGTATTTTGAGTTTTAAATATTTACAAATTAAATAAAAATAGACGATTGGATATATTAGTATATTATAAGCGTTATATGCGCTATAAACAAATAGCAAGGCATTAGGTATGCCTAAAATAATTATTTCTAATATGTTACTCGTAGCTATATATGGGATTAGGCACATAATTATGTGAGTTATAGGTATTGTATTCTGATTATTAATTTTGATGACCAATAATATCCTCTTTGTTAGGGTTAACAAATCCTTGACATCTCTCTTGTGGACCAAACCGATTGAGTTCGGAGTTTTCAATCCACACATCATTTGAAATAAATTTAAACTTGATAATTTTACACCATTAATGTAAGTGTAAAAGAATATTAATTGCGTATTTATTATGAATATTATGGTTAAATTACAACCAATATTATAATGAAATTTAATTCCCATAAAATGTGAAAAATCACCAAGCAGTTTTAATAAAAATAAGTCTTCATTAGTTAGAAACAACATTACAGTATTTTTAACCATTAGTATTGCTATTAATAAGAATATTAAAATTGGTTTAAAGTGGCGTTTAATATTTCTATTATAATCTGAGTTATCAATAATACATAATCCAATATTTTGCAAATGATTATTAACTGATTTTAAAACCAATTCTTGAGGCAATAATCTGTTTACAACTATTGACTCCATTTCTTAATAATAAATAATGAAATAACTTTTATAATTTCTTTTTTAGCATAAAATATTATTTAAAAATTGAGCACAAATAATCATAACCTTAACAGCAATAGCATATCAATAATAATTATTTATTTGTAATAAAAAACTAATAATCATATCTTGTACTGATAATTTACATTTGAAATTCATTGAATTCAAGTGCATCTCGTGAGGTTATATAATTTATCTATTAACTAATGTATTAATATGATAATTAACTTCTAATTAAATATAAATTGTAGTATAAACAGGTCTATTACATTACAAGCTATTGAACCAATAAATAAATACATCATTAATAGTATTTTTTAATTAAATTTTATATTTTACTTTATATTAAATTCAATTATAATTTATAACTTATAAAAAATTTAATATTAAATAGATTTATAATTTTTTATTAATAACTTGGAGAGTATTAATTAATATTTAATGTATTTATTTTAATCTATATAATTATGTGTAATATTTAATTTTTTTTATAATTACATAATATTTTTACTAAAAATTACTTATACATAGAAATGTATAAATATAAATGTAAAAATTTCAATTAATGCAATTAGTACAAATAATAAGCAATAATTTTATTTAATGTTTATTTGGATATTTTCGACAATTCCATGACTTTTAGAAATAAAGCACAAAGAATTGATATAATCTGGTACAAAAATGAGAAAAACTTATTATGTTATGTAACAATTCAAATAAACAAGATCCTTACTTGATAACATTGGGCAGAATTTATTGTAAATAGCTTCCAACACGAGAATCCAGCACATTTTTCCCCAATTCTCTCAATCATTATCATTAACTATAATACAAAATAAAAATATTAATTAATTATATTTATTAATACTGTAAATAAATACTTAAATTAATTGTTTTGTTTTTACCTTGTAGTGATATATTTGAATGTTTGTGATATGTTGTGAATACAAATGTTGTTTTTTCTTGAAATGCGTTACCAATAAATTGTTTAATATATGATACGATTTGTTGGCCTCGGAATTGACTGCCGACGCGTTGAATATAACAAATATAAAGCATAAAATCAATTGAGACATAATATATCTCCAAATTATTTTCTCAAATAATGAATCTGTTTTAAATATGAGAATATAAGCGGCAAATACGGATGATATACCAAATGTTACCCAAAAATTAAGCAAATATTTGGACCAAAAATTTCTATTATACTCATCTATTTCTATATGAAGTGAATTAAGTGAATGTATAATTTCTTTGTTGTTTAAAAATGATTTGTTGTTTAAATTTTCATTGAGTTGTTTTATTTTAATTCGCAAATAATTACAAATCAAATAAAAATAGATGACTGGATATATGATTAAATTGTAGGCATAATAAGCAAATACAATAATAATCATGGTATTAGGTACACCATAAATTAAAGTTTCAAATAGTGTGCAATTCATGGCATACGGTATTAAAGGTAAGAAACAGTGTATTAAAGGGATTATTCTCTCGTTGTTTAATCTGAGAAAATATATGATTTGATGAGTCTTTTGAACTAATTTTATGACTTGTGTCCCATTTGTAAGACCAATGGTTTTAGGGGTTACGAAACCGGCCATCATTTGAAACACCAGCAAATATGATGGCTTTATATCCTTTGAGTAATTATAATAACAAATTATCTGTGTAATTAATATAAATATGACAAATAAGTTGGATCCAACGTTGCAGTGGACAGTCATTCCCATGAAATGAGCAAAATCTCCAAATAACTTGAATATGAATTCATTGTCTTTGGCCACGAATACCATAAATGTGTTCTTAATTAAGACTGCCGTCAATGTCATGAATATAATGATTGGGGAATGAAATGAATGTCTGAAGTAATCTTGTCGTGTATTTGTTAGACATAAACCAATTCTATACAAATGAATGTCCACTAAGTCTATGGTCAAGTGTTTTGGCAATAAATGGTTTGTGTTCAATGAAATTGACATTATTAATCTTAAAGGTTTGAACTGGTAAATTAGTTTGTATCAGTATTACATAATTAAACAATTACACAAATTAGCGTTTTAATATAATGTTGAAATACTAACAACATTTACTGTATTAATATTAATACCGTAATTAAAATTAGTATTTATTAAAATTATAGTGTAGTGATAATAATTACCAATATGCGAGCACTCATTTCGTGACAATACTTTGTCTCATAGACTAATTATCTCTTATATTAAAAAATTATTTATTGACCATTAACTTATTATTTATTCCATTAATGATTATTAACTAATTATTTATTTGTGGAAAATACCGGTAGTTATTATTAAAATATTAATTAAATACTAATATTATCCTTTAACTAATCTTATAAAATTAGATTTATAATATTTATAGTAATTGTTATACTTTATTGTTAAGAAACAATTAACTAACTTGTAGGAGTCAATAATATTTTAGAAATAATTAAAAAAATTAAAACACTTATAATTGAATAAGTTATACTGTAAATATATAATTAATAGTCTAAAAATAAAAACTAACGACTTATTAAATAACTATTATAATGTATGCTACTTGAACAATAAGAAGCATATAAATGACAAAAAATACATTTCTGAGGCAAATGTACCCATAAAATGTCAAGTATGGAATTTTCCATTAAAGTATCTGACATATTATATTTTAAAAGGCATTATTTTATTTTGTGATAACCTTCGTAATATAAATATTTATTTTTAGGATTCAAGGGAATACTAAACACCGTAATAAATATAAATATAAAATTATTTAAACAATAAAAGATATAATTTATTCAAAAATATACTGCATTGTATAAAAAGTAAGAATATGAGTGAATTGACTGTAGAGTAGGTATGTCTACATTGGGGGCACTTTCTTGAGTTCCTCTTTGAGTATAGTCTCCGCCTGTGAGGCCAACATCTGGACGCCTTCCAGAAGTGCTTTCCCGAGATCAGTGTCCGGCTTAAGATATGTCAGCTCTCTCTCGATGTCCTGAACGAAGGCAATGGTCTTCTGTAAGCCACTGATGAGCTCCGCTTTGCCCGTCTTCGTCAGTGTGTCGATGGCTTTGCGCGCCTCGTCTAAGAGCTCCGACAGCTGTCTCAGAATGGCGTCCTTTATGTCATCGTTCACTTCCGGCGGATCAATCTTCTTGAGTTCGGACTGCAAGTAGATCTCTGCGTCCTGGACCAGCTTCTCCACGCCGTTCCACAAGATTTTGCCCAAATCGGTGGTCGGGTTCATGAGCTTCACTTTGGTGTCGATGGTTATGACGAAAGCGATGGCGTCCTTAAGACCTTTTCTCAGCTCAATCTTCCCGGTCTTCGTCAGAGTGTCGATAGCTTTGCGCGCCTCCTCTAACAGATGGGACACCGTTTGCATGATCTGGTCTTTGATGTCATCGTTGGCTTTGTTTACGGCAAACGCATCCGACGCTAAAGTATGCAAAATGATTAGATTTAATGAATCGTTAAATTAAATGTAAGAAAACATACCATAAATTGCAGTCAGGAATAAGAAACCAAAAACTACAAACTTCATTTTTATTTTTGGTAAAGTGTGGTATTTTTAGAAAGTTTTAGGTTAGTAGTGAACTACTTGAGTGAATTAATATAACTAAATTAAAGTCATTATATACTATGATTTAATCAATTTAACTATTGATTAAATCTAATAATCACTAGAAAACTATGAAATTGATATAAACGAAAGGATTTCATATAATAGTTTCAAGATTAATTTCAATGTCTGTTATATTTCTCAAGTAGAATAATTAAATAATTATCAATATTTTAATATTACAGATAATTTGTGTCTGCTTGTCACGTATTTCACTAAATCGGACTGTAATCCACGTAATATATAATTAATTTATGTAAATTTCATAAAACTAAATGTTTTCTGATTAATTATTTATAAGTTATTTATTTGACAACAATTGCTTTGTGTAATAAAGAATAATATTTTGTTTTTATATTTACTAGATATTTGATGAGATTAAAAAACAAAAAGTGCAAAAAAAACATATCAAACCCATAGCTACTGTTTTTATAACTCAAGTTAACCATAAGTCTTATAATCTAATAAGAATTTTGAAATAAGATATAATTTTTTAAATACCGTACTATCAGATAATTCTTTAGGTTTCTGTAGTTGTAGAATATAATATATTATATTATATTGGAGTTGGATTTATTGCAATTATAGTTTAATAATGAATTTAATTAATTAATTGAATAAATTTGCAACCCTTATACCATAAGATATTGCAATTATAGTTAAACTATTGTTTTGGAAATCTATGAGAAAAGTCTTAGAGAAATACTATTTATATTCTGTAGTATTTTTGTAATAAACAACTTAATAATTATATACTTTTTAAAATAACTTAATAACTATGTTATTAAAATGATAACAATAGTTCCTTTTTTGGGCAAAGTAAATATAATTAATGATTAATATTAAAAAACAATCAAACATTAAAAAATATATACATAAGCATATATTTGTAAATTTCAATTTAATAGCCATAACTTTCTTAAGTTCTTACTTGATTGTATATTTATCAATCATATTATTGATATTCAAGTATTTCTAATCTCTTAGATTAGAAATTGTTGTTATGGAATATAGCAATGTCTAATTTAAAAGCTAGAAAAATGGCTAGTAAACATTATATTGTTATATTAATTATTAGTTTAGTTAAATATGATAAATGTGATAATTTAATAATTACACAAAATTTGTCAATGAAATCATTGATTGGACAAAATTGTAATTTAAACAATGATTGTAAGGACAAACATAGCCTATGTTTTGACAACAAGTGTTTGTGTGAACCAAACTACAGACCAATTGGTGGTAAATGTCGTGTATTTATTTGTTCAATGGATACTGATTGTCAAGAGTATGACTTGAATCGTAAATGTGACCAAAACTATGGGTTATGTGTCTGTAAAAGCAATTTGTATACTAATCCTTATAATAGAAAATGTCTCAACTTTTGTGCCAATCATACAGAATGTGATTCACAAAGACATCAGCTATGCGTTGATAATCGCTGTAAATGTAATGTCAACTATGTATTAGACATATCCAGGACCTATTGTCAAATTCAAGTTTGCCAACAGAACGATGATTGTCTAAAATTTGACAAAAATATGGTCTGTATTAGTAGCAAATGTGTTTGTGGCCACGAGTTTCATAAGTCATTAAATTCAATGCAATGTATGCCTCAAAATAAGCCAAAATCCTTTTTCTGGTATTTCGGAGCATTTATTTGTGTTATACTTGTTATGAGTTTATATTATGTAAGGAGAAGAAAATTTAATTATTCAAACGCTTTCCACCGAAAATAAAATTAAGACATTTTTATTATACATTGTAAATTTGATATTTTAAATTTGTATTCTTAATATAACACATGTTATAATTTAGATTAGATAAATAATTTAATAAAAGACAAAAAAGTTGCCTGATGGCCAGTACTGATTAAAGTCATCCAAATATGGTTGTAGTCTGTAGTCAAGTAATATCATATTCTGAGCTGTCAGTGCTTTGAACACTATTATCGTGACGACTGTCCATAAGGACACAGTTATGCCGACTGTCCAATCAATGCCAGCCACCAATAATCTCCTAAATAAACTTCTGTTGTTTTGTTTGTCAAAGTATTCGGGAATACCTTTGCGTTGAATCACTTGATGGACCAGTTCTTTGGATGGCTTCTTGAGATCATAGGCTAATCCAATACATCGCATGAATTGAATCAAAAGAGAGGATGGGTTATAGGACTCCCAAAAGCTGCGTTCACTGGACGAGTAGTCCCAGGGAAAGGTGTGGTGATAGTTATGGTTGCCCTCTCCCAGTGACAAGTAGATGACCAGTCGGTTCTCCGTGGGTCTCATATGCCGGTCGTATGGACGCCAACCCACATAATGGGCCAAAGAGTTGACAGTAAATAAGTGGTGCAAAACCACACATATTCTCAACGGACCGCACAGTAAGAAGGCTGTCAGCAGGCTTTCTCGCCATAAGTACCAGGGTATAAGTGTGGGTATAATTAAGCCGAATATAAAAGCTAATGGTATATAGAATTTGTGTTGAAATCTGAGGAGTGGGTCGTTGTAGAGGTCGTCGAAAGAAAGTTTGCTTCCGTAGTGCTTAACGATCTCCTGTTTCTTGAGGAGCCACCACCCGATGTGCGCGTAAAACATGCCTCGACTCGGGTTCTTAGGGTCCTGTTCCTGGTCTGTCCACTTGTGGTGTGTCCGGTGGTCGCGGGCATAGGCCAGTGCACTGCCATTGAATGTTGTGGTTTGCAGTATAAGTAGCAATAGTTTGAACGGAAACCGAACTTTAAATGACTTGTGAGCCCATAGTCTGTGTCCACCTGTAGTACAGTTATATAAGTTACTAATTGTATAATGATTTTGATAAATAAAGTTTTATTAGTCTTGTTTACTTAAATATTTTAAAATAGGTAATTATTACAAATAAAAACTGTTTTCATACATACCGACCGACATTCCCAGTCCCGAGAATATGGATAAAATCGAGACAAATATAACGGTAGGAAATGTAACATCTGTTACGAGACCGTAATATAAAGCATAAATCGCTGTTATATGTAAGACCACCAGAAATATAAGGTTTGACCACTTGATTTGACTAAAGCCATACCCAAACAAAGTGCAAAATTGTTTTTTAACGCATTCATTCTCAAATTTGTACTCATTTTCAGCGATGGTTATATTAATGTCACCATTTAATTTAATATCGTTATTGTTTTCATCGTTTGCACAGTCAGTCATCTTATAGTCAGTAATGTTTATGCATATATTGAATAGGTATTGAATTTGAAAATTTCAAACTTCTTATTAATGTAAAGAATAATTTAAAGATTATTGAAAGCTTTTAATTTGAATTATAAATGAATAATTACTAATTCAAAGAAATATATATATCAGCAGGAAGTCCATACACACACGCACACACAAAATATTAAAAACAATTAATGGATAATTAACAAATAATTAATTAAAATGTCCTTTTGTGAATAGCCATCAAAATTACTTGACGTCATAATTACACCAAAATGTATTTTGAGTACTTTTTAGATAGTATTTATTTGAATAAAGACATAAACATTTTGTGCATTATAAGTGCAAATATAAAATACAATGAAACTTTTATGGAAAAATATTTAAACCAAGGATTTCTGTGGAAGTAATTTAGTTAATTTTACTTTTGAATAGTTGTTTTATTTTTTATAAATTAATAATTAGCATGTTCACCCGTGCGCCTAAATTTCAATATAGTTAATTATTAATTTTTTATCAATATGATATCAGTAAAATACAATAAGTTCAATTTATTATACCGTATTCATTGCCTTTGAATTGTAATTAAATATATTGAAAACCTTTATTTGATCATAATTACATGCAATTTTTATAATTAACAAATTAATAAACACATTACCGGTAATCTTTTATATTATTAATAAATTCTCTTTCAAATAATAATTGTTATATTTTTTATATAGTATACACGAATACAGTAACAATGTTTCTATAATTATATTTTGAACATGCCTTGATAATGTTATTATTAATTAAAATTAGTTTAATAAAATATTTTGTAATGTAGAAAATGTTGCGCGACTTATGAATTCATTGCAATAATAATTTTGTTTTCTAAATACTGTATTATAATATACAGTATTATTAGTAATCAATTGGCCTGTTATACTTTGTCAGTATTGTTCATTATATGTGGTGTTTATTGAAATTTTATTTTCATAACAAAATAAACTGGGAAATTTTAATCACTTTATTTTTAAAAAGATTAATGAATTGTGAATTCCTGGAAATATCATAAAAGATCTACGAAAATTATAATAATTTAAAAATATCCTTGGTTATTGGCAACTAATCATGTAATAAATAAAATAATAAATTTTTTTTCATTTATGAAGTATTTAAGTGTTAATAAAGAATTAAATATATTAAATTATATTGTAATATCTTAATAATAATATAATTTATTTGCATATATTTTAATATTTATTGTAAACAAAATAAAGGTTTTTATTATTAAATAAATTAGACCCAGTATTGATTAATAAACGGTTAACTAATTCACTCGATATAAATGGTCTTAAACTATTAGTATATTGCAAAAATAAGCAATCTTATAATATTATACAGAATATAGCAGTTTATTTAATATAGATTTACTTATTATTAAATAATGCAATCACGCGTTGCATAAACTGTGAATAAAACATAATGTTCAACATTCAGTGCAACTATAAATAAAAATTGATATTAAAACCGTACGAAATGCACTATAAGAGTTTTATTCGGACTATTGTAATTTATAAAAACAATTTTATAAATAAATTTTGCAAAATATAAAACAGTTAAATTCAATAATTATTAAAAAGTGAATATTAATGAAATATAAAATAATTTTATAAAAATTTTATGTCAAATTGTAATGTAAAAATGTAAAATTGATTCGAGTTTAAATGTTATGATCACTTTATGAGGCTTTAACAATGTTTATATGCTTACAATGCAAGAACGGGAAGTGATCACGCTAATTGCAATTAAAACCGAGTGAATTATACTCGTATGGTATGGTATAATAGGACTGCCCAGGCCCGGTAATCTAGCGGAATGTCCTTGG
>CAJPVJ010003686.1:0-10646 GCA_905397405.1 Oppiella nova | reverse complement strand
TTATTATTATATATAATAGAGAAAAATGAAATAAAAATTAATCTCAATATAAAGAGAATATAAAGAGTTTTTGAGATAAGAAGGAAATCGAGAGAATAGGAGATTCTGGTTATACCCAAACTTTTTATGATAGACTCTCTCTCTCTCTCTCTCTCTCTCTCTCTCCCCATCAGTCTATCCACCTTCAGCTCTCTCCAGATACACACAAATCGCTTACATTTTTATATTTAAACTCTTATTGAGGAAAAGTTTTGAACCAAAAAACTCTATTTCCTAAATACACATCAAATTTTCTTGTGCTCAACACAACGACTCGTTTTATATAAAAATTTCTTATACTTATATTGCTTTCACTTATATTTTCTCCTCTGAGCGTAAAAATCTCTTATTGGAAAATAATATTAGTTTTAGAAAATAAGTTTTCACAACAAAAGCCTAATATATATCAAAAGAATGAAAAACATAAAGAAATTTATAAGTTAAGTTTTAAAGAGAGGCAACAACACTATGGCTTTCTTTAGTATTAATAAAAAAGCGAGTTATTAGCATTTGCACCAGAGTTACCTCTTCTATAAAGTATAACTTATTTGTTTAATTCTTTAAAATTTTCTTTAAATATTGAAAATACAATCAAAATTCAAACATAAATTATAGTCTTATTATTGAATATATACTACAAATACTTTACTACATATTAGAGCTAAAATGTATTATGTAAAATAAATTGACTCAATTCTTGTTACATATTTGCAATAAATCTTATAAGAAGTATATAAATAAATTTATTTACTAGGAGATACATCGTATGTGTATTATATTATATTATAATAGTTATAAACAAAAAATTTAATTCAGATATTGTAAAATCAAATAAATGTATATATTTTACAAAATTGGAGCCAAAATATACAGATAGCGAAGGAATGGGAGAAAAGTTGGTTTATATTGTAATCGCAAACAGAAGACAAGATTTATATGCATTCAATGAACGATAAAAAATAGGATTTCAGTGATGGATATGATAACGAAGAATAGGAGAGAAATGCAAAAATATTTTCAATCACTTTACGATACAAAATGTGAAATGAAATAAAATTTACAAAACAATAGAAACTGAAGAGATAAGGAAATTGAGTCAAATATATGGAAGAAATAAAACTCTGAGATAAGGGGTGAAGAAGAAAATAAAGATATTCTTCAGGTTTCAAGAAATTGGAGTCATATTCAAGAGATTGGAGTAAAATATAGACCATAACTGTCTTCATAAGTTGCATCAAATGAAAACCTTTATAATATAAGACACAATCGAGTTTGAAAACTTTGAAAAACAACTTAAACTTATTATTTAACAGCAAAAGAGTTCATTATTAAGAAATGTTTGTTTAATATTATAAAAACTAAAAGCATTATTTTATCTAAGATTTGAGAGTACAATTGAATTCATAGTAAATATCCTCAGAAATATTTCGAGGAAAAGATATATTAAAAATGATTAATAAGTGGCTATAGAAATATAAGCGAATACTCGATATATTAATATAATACTCGTATGAGAGACAGACACGAGAGTGAAAAAGTGTTATCATTTGTATATGAGATGCAATGACAGTAACAAAAACTGCTTGACTTCGCAAATGTTCAACAAAATGAAAAAACTGTAATAAAAATGTGTTTTGACACTAGACCTCACGTAAACCATAGCTACAGAATACATAGGTATTTTTATCATGAATTCAGTATATAGTTTGCGTTGCTCATAAATAGGGTTTTTTATAGAGGTATAGATTTATGAAAAAATATAATACAAAGAATATATTTCTTGTATACAATAACAATAAAAAGTGGTACAACTTATAAGAGTTGCCAAAAAACTTTTAGTCATACAAATGCACACAAAATGCCAGAGAATGGGGAGAAAAATAAAAAGTTTTTCACTCAAATTCTTAGTCCATTTATTGTTATACACAAACAGTATATATACACTATTACATAATGCACTCACTGTATGTATAAAATATTGTAAAGAAAATGAAGCAAAAATAGCAAAACAGAGAGAGAGAGAGAGAGAGAGAGAGAGAGAGATTGGATGTTTAAAAGACTTGCAATTTAGTCAATTCCGTTGCAAATCTCTTTTCGCACAAAATAAGAAAAAACTTTTTGGCCCTAAATTTGCTTCACTCTTATCTCAAAGTCTTTTTCAGACCAAATTTGTATTCCAAAGAGTGAACCGATTTTTTTCTCTCTGTCTCTCTATTTCTTAGTTTTCCAGAAGTTTAATAGAATTTATATTCTTTTGAAGTTGGGGTCAATTCTAGTGATTTAATGTCACAAATCAAAAGTTTGAAGATTTTTTTGTCGTAAGTTCTGGTATTTGCTATTTCTTTGCTTAAGATATCTATCATATGCTGTTTGTATAGTATATCCACACAAGAATTATATGCTTCGACTGTATATCAAATCAAATCATATTAAATCCGCAAAAATATTTTATTACAAACGTTAAGACTTTCTTTTTTTTAAACTAAAATAACGTAATGTTTGGTGGACTCCCACTCAAGAGGTCTGAACATCAAAGTATATTTTATTTTATAACATTGGTGATTGAGTTTACAATTTTCCAAATAAAACTTGAAATATTCAATATAAGGAAAACGAAGTAAGTTATGTTTGGTTATATATTTTGTTCAAGGGTAAATATAGTATGTTAAATTTTCGTTTTAACTAAATTTCAAAAGGGTAAAGATTAAGAACCCAGATTTAAGGGTTCACATGAATCCTAAAAATGGTGCTTTCACATTTTAAAGCCAAGCCATTAATGGCATCAATACACCAAATGTATTATATTCTGTATTTTTAGTGATGATGTGATGGCTTAGCCATTGACTGACCATCAGTTCACACAACAGTTTATTCAATTGAGAATCAAAACGAAATGTATTTTTATTTTATACGTTATTATGTTATGTTATACAACAGTAGGCTTTCCAATTTTCTTGACTATTGGCCCTATCGTTAACACAGTCTTTGTTTGATTGGGTTTCAAATGTTTTATGTTTTCTACAGTATATAAGATAGCAAACGATGAATCAAAATAACTTATACTGATATATAATTGACATAACAGGACTCATATATGTGCGACATATATTTTAAAACAAAGTTACCCAAACACTGGATTTTTATTTACTGAAAAAGGTATCAATACTTCTTAAATATGTTATTAAATCTGTTATTAATTAGAAATGTTACACAAAAATAAGAGAAAAATCAAAAGAATTTTTTTTATCTCTGATTCTCTCAATTGATTTGTTATCACAACGAATGCTAAAATGAATTAATCTTTTCGCGAAAGAAAAACCTCAATATTATTATGGCTTAAAAGTTGGGTTTAATTACATTTATCTAAAGTTTTGTGTGATTTATACTTCGGGATGGATAACAAACATAATAAACAGAAACATTTGATTGAATTTTCAATAATAGCTTTTTTTCTTAACAGTTAAACACAATAGAGCCGTTGGAAAAGGGGTTTCAATTACAACATAATTATCACATAAACTTCACTTACAGTTAAACTATCGCAGGGAATATTAACCTATTTTCAAGTCATAAAAATATTTTTTTAACCAAACAAACAAACACTTTTGAAAAATGCATGTTCTCACACTTTGTAAAATTTATCAACAAATTATGAATTGTGTGAAAAATATTTTAATAATCAAAACTTTCTCATATTAATTGCTTGTTAAGTTGCCAAGTTTGCGGCTATTTTGGCGACCACTACACAAACTACAAAATTTTAATATAGTAAATGAAACGGGAAAGTTTGTTAAATAAATAATTCATCTAAATTATAGCCACTTTAATACACAATTAATGTGTGATAAAGTGTGTTAAAACTACTGTATACATAATTCCCAAATCATTGTCACCAAAATTTATTGTGTTTTTATTTATTTATAAGTAATGATGAAAATATTTTCTCTCGTTTTATGCCATACGATGAGAACATTATATAAATATCATGTTTTTTGTTCTCATATATAAAATATAGTTTATTATTAAAAGCTGTTATACACTGTCTAATTGGTAGTCGAGTGTAATGTAAGCTATATTAATGAACTAAATATTAAAATATTTTTGATAAAAAAAATGAAATGCATTAAAACTATATATCATTTCTCTCGATATATTGATAAAAGTATTGTATTATAAGACATTATAGATAACAAAACGTGCGTTATTGTTTTAATTTTTAAGTTAACTTAATTTGTGTTTTATTCAGATTATATTGTGTGTTGCTTTTCAATTATTGTTTTGGGATACTTTCGTAATTTTCATATTCGTATATAATTTAATTAAATAATTTATTAATTTCTTTTTATTCATAATATTCTCTCCACTCATCTATTAATGACTTCATCTTCAGTTTCGCTCAAAATATAGTACAAAAAGTAAAATGAAAAATATTTTTATGTCATATAAAGTCTATAATTAAGAATAATTTAGTTAATCAAAGGTTATTAATACAATTAATACATTGTATAAGACATGTTACGGCAAAAAAGTTTGCAACAAATTTTTCAAATTTTGTATTAATTATAATTTTTCGTTCAGAAATATTCGTTAATTATAATTAAGTAAAATTGCAAATCATTTTTAATCATTCATTTTTGCGAAAATTTTATAATATCGTAGTATTGACAATCTTCTTGAAAAATATTGTTTTCCACAGAGAATAGTATCATATCTGAAATTATATGATAAATAGCTTTCTATTTAACATTTAAAAAATCATTTTGTATTCACAGCGCATCTATGAGTGAGAGCTGAATCATAAAAATTATATTTCATTAAATTTCCATAAATTATATATAAATAACAAAACTTTTTCGAGAGAGAGAGAGAGAGAGAGAGAGAGAGCATAGCAAATAATTTTTAAAATATTTTTATTTTATTTATATTCTTTTAGCTTTGTATTTAAGTCTTACTGTTAATACTAAATATCTGATATCTGTTAGAAAAATAAATCCCAAAACAAACGAAAACATTGAGAATTGGAGTGAAATGTGAGAAATACACTAATAATAAATTTATGGAAAATAAGTACTTATTATCGGATATCGAAAAACTTGTGCTTTAGTTATACCACAGAAGTGGTGGATGTGATGGAAATGATGGCACAAACAGTTTTTTCTGGTGAACACATAATACATACAACTTATAAATAATATAATAGTGATAGTAATGGGAATGAAATAATCGCTTAAGACATCACACATTCTTATATTACAAGTAAATTGAGATATAAATGGATGAATCAAATCATCGCTTTTTTATCTTAAAAAGCACTTCTCTTGACAAATAATATTCTGTTTGCCTTACCATTCAATAATCAATAAGAAATATTCTGTTCAATATTTGATTAATTAATGGTATTTTTTATATAAAATTCTTTATAAAGTTTAAAGTTTTGTTAGAAATTTGAACTAAAATAAACGAAATGACTATTTATTATAATATTTATGATCTCATAATCTTTTCCTGTAAATATTTTTAATCAAGTTTTGTCACACAATATAAACAATATATTATTATCTATTCAAAATTCAAACAACTATTTATAATAAACAAAATGTGAAACATATTTTAAACTAATTTGGAAATTTTATGAAATCATTTTTTGGGAACAAAACTCCAATAAATAATTTGTTTTATTACTTATTATTTGAAAAATTACTCCTAAACTGCAACAAAATGTGTTACGAATTAAGCAAATGAATGGCAAAACATTAGCATTTCTCTCATTGAATATTAGTTTATATAATTCGGTTGCCTTTAAAATACTCGACACAATCCAAACCCACCCGATCTCTGACCCAATTTTGTAGCTTATTGTGGATACAAGTCTTGAATAACAAACAGTTGCAATGAAAATAAAATATAAAATTAACGCCAATTATATTATAGAGGAATATATTATGCTATATTAACTGCTCCAGCAATTGGATTAATGTAGCTTATTGTGGATACAAGTCTTGAATAACAAACAGTTGCAATGAAAATAAAATATAAAATTAACGCCAATTATATTATAGAGGAATATATTATGCTATATTAACTGCTCCAGCAATTGGATTAAAGCAATTGACAAAACTCGTAGATATACAGCAAAAATAATAATAATAAAATTAAATCTCATAAATATAATGACAATAATAATAGTTATTTAGTGGTGTATTAAATGACATATAAATAATTTATTTTACCAGATATTACTTAAACATAACTATAAATATCAACTGAACAGCCTATCTGTTAAAACAATACATTATATTATATATAATTTTGTTATACATTAGATAAGCCTTGGTTAATTAAATCACTTTTTGATGTCTTATTATATGATATATTTTTTGAAAGCAAAAGACATTTTAGAAAATACAATAAACTTAATGTTATATAAGACATAATGCGATGATAATAGAGATTGGGATTTATTTCGCTTCATATCAAGAGTTATAAATACGATATAAACGTGTGTTTTGTGTAACACTAGCGTCTCGACAGACCATTCGTGTGCGACATTTAAAATGTAATATCAATTCAAGTCACTCCTCCCTAACCAGTTTCCGGTGACGGGATCTCTCGACGCAAAACTATCACTGTTTTGAGCACAGGGAGGGGATAGAGAGAGAGAGAGAGAGAGAGAGAGAGAGAGAGACCATTGAAAATTATAATTTACACTTCAATACCGTTCCCGTGAATTACTTTATCGTTTTGTATATACCTTATAATACTGTCAAACAAGTACTGCTTTTTTGTGTAAAAAATATATATAATTCTCTCTCTTATCGATAAATAATTCATTTGATTATTGAAATTAATTCTCGTGAAGAAAATTACCATTTCTTACGATTTCTCATTCCAGTAGTGTTTATATCTCTCCGACTATTGCCATAAATCTTATGAATATTTTCTCGTTTCATCTGTTAATAGCGTTTTTCTCTTTTTAAATAAATTGCAATTAAATTTAATATTTTTCTATTTATCTCAATATCCCTGTCCCCATCACTACCCGTGTCTCCCACGCGAACCCATAATAATTGATGAAGTATTTCAAGTTTTTCCGTATATTTAAACATATATTTTGTGTACAATTTTTTAATCTTATTTTTATTTATTTCACTGTTAAAGTGTTTTTTATTTTAACGACTAAAACACGTTTTTAGAGTAGTTTTAGATACTTTTATACAGATTTATAGACAGATTTAGGTTTTTGAAACTTCAATAGACGTTCATATCAAATCAAATGCAATAAAAATAAAATATTTACCAAAAAGTGTTTTATGACTTATATATTCCTAACGATTAAAATCCTAATCAGTGTTTTGTCGATGACTTGAAGTATAATAACAGAAAATATATAGAAATCTAAACGCATTTCCTTTAAGTATAAATATTATTCATTTAATATGAATGAATTCTTGCTAAATACTTTTAGATAACTTTAGATTTATTTTAGGAATGAATAAATTTGCGATAAAAACACTAATCATTTGAATTTAAATTACTTCTGAATCGGACTTTAGTTTCATAAGTAAAGTGATATTAAATTTAAATATTTTTCGATTAATAATAACGATTACATCTATTAAAATACATATGAAATTAATAAATACTATTGCAGAATATTTACTTAAATAACTTATCAAAAAAGTATTTATTTTTAACTTCAATAAATGTGTAAAAGTTAATAGTTATGCCAACATTCATACGACAATATTCTACATGTTTCACAGAGATATCATAAAATGAATGAACTTTTCAAAAAACAATTACCTGACAAACTGTGGAATTTGTGATATTTGTGACAATAATACACAAAATAGTGTCAAATGAGAGAAATTTGTAGACAAACAGCAAATAGAATCCAATGTTTCAATGAACTGTTTTGTTGTCCCAAACTTTTCCAACAAAAATGACACCAAAATATAATTCACGTAAAAGTTTTTATAGTTTTCGCACAATATTGTCATCAAATATATCCCTTTAAAATCCAATATTCAACAGTAATTTCGGTTTCGAAATAATGTCTTCAAAAACCACAATCCATTCAAATGTTTGGTTCAGAAAAGTTTTTGCAAACTTCACACAAACACGAGTTTATGGCAACACAGAGACACACAATACAGTCAACAAGTTTTGAGAAATTAATTTTTAGGATGAGCTGTAAGTGTGACCAACAGATGAGATGACAACAAACTAGACTCGGAGTCTATTTTCGCACAATTCAGTCAACCCTTGGATGCGATCAAGTTTTGTCTACTTTAGGAGAGCCAACACTTACTCGCATTGAAATGAATGGCAAAAAAGTGATTACTAAGAACTGGTCGGACGAGTAGTCAGTCAGCAGTGTTTGCGCTTCACTTCACATAACAGTTGCCAAATGAATGCAAACCTACCAGTGCTCCACAACCTACCAGTGCTTCACAACTACGGCCGCAACAGACAACTTCTCGCGCGCGCACACACTGTTTGGTTTGCAAACGCCGGTCCCCTCCAGACTGCATACAACACGACATACAATACACACAACGAGTATTCTCTCCCTCACTCTCTCATACCATTCCACTCCATCCCTACACCCGAAAGAGGTTTGGGT
Source organism: Oppiella nova (assembly GCA_905397405.1). Taxonomy (NCBI): domain Eukaryota; kingdom Metazoa; phylum Arthropoda; class Arachnida; order Sarcoptiformes; family Oppiidae; genus Oppiella; species Oppiella nova. Next base: position 1,981 of record CAJPVJ010003686.1, on the reverse strand, counting down.
TACCATAGGCTGCACAACACATGAGCACAAGTAATACCATTCCTATTGAATGGGGAAATCAGACACTCGTTTGGGCGACGGTTAGCGCTTTTGGCCGACTTTTATAAACACTTGTGTGCATACGTTAGGCCAACAAATATGTTTTTATCATTAGTTTGTGTTTTGATTTGAATTTTATTTCTCTTTCTTTTTCTCATTTGCTATTAATTCCCAAATAATTCCTTTGATTCTGTCTTTTATGTCACATTTCTTACTGTTATTCATGAGTCACACGAAAGCATTATATGATTCATAAATATTTTTAGTTTGCATTCAATTTCTTAGGTTTACGTAACCTTCGGATGAGAAATGCTTTTCTAGTGTTTAGTTGTTTTATAATATGAAAGGAGTTTTATTTTCTTGAATTTTAGTATTGATTTAATTATGATTTAATACTTTTTTATTCTTTATTCTAGAAAATTGTTATTTATATTGAAATTCCAATCTTTTATTAAATCCAATAAAATAACAAAATAAAAATATTTTTTTGTCAAATAGTTATTCACAGTATTGTTGTTATATTGGAAATCTAAATAACAAAAATGGGAATTTGGTATTTATTTTCAATGGAATTTATGAATTTTTACTTCAAAAATAATAAATAAAAGATTTGTGATTTTGATTTTTCAATAAAAATGGAAAATTTCTTTTTGATTTTATTTAATACTATATTTTGAACCAACAGTTGTAACAAACTCTCTCTTGTATAACAAATATGTGAATATTTCAACATAAATGATAATCATTACAAAATATTTATAAATATATTTAAAAATTATAAAAATAAATTAATTTTGTATACTTTATAATACATTATTAAATATTAACTATTAGTTAAATATTTCTATAAATTAATCAAATGAACACAAAAATAGAAATAAAAATTCTTACCATTTTACATTTATCAGAATTGGGCTTGGTCTTTATTGATTTCATTTATTATTGATTAGTTTGAAAAGTCTTAGTGAACCTTTTCTTAATATTTTTACACAAATTATCTCTTTTTTATTATTTTTATTGCAAAACTGAATTTAAATTCAAATCATTTGTATTATTTTTGTGAGGAACGGGTTTTTGAGGTGAATATGAATTATTATTAAACTTTAAGGTCATCCCTGATATTAGCTAACTATTTTAGTAAACTATTTTATTTTGTTATTAATTTATTAACATTTATAAATAAAAATTATAATATAATTTTCACAGATGTTTAAAAGTGTTTTATAGCGTATTTTATTTTTTAATTTAAATAATTATGTCTCCAATTGAATGTATTTTATATTTTAATAATATATATTATTTGTAAATTATTGTAAAAAGAAAATCTAATGAAAATGTTTATTGATTGAAATCAGCAAAAAATACAGAATTACAGTATTAAGTCATTTGTCTTATAACTAAATGTTACGAATTTTTGTTTATTCAAAGTTAACTTGTTAACTTACATCAATCTCAAATAAATTTTCACAAATAAACGGTTGGTTGTCTAGTTATTGATTTGATTTTATTGACATATATTGTGAATTCATTAATCCTTAAAGAATCTTTATGTTATATTTGGTTTTGAAACATGTTTAATGAGAAATTTATTAAATCATTTCCTGGTATTAGTTAACTATTAGTGAAATATATTTGTATAATTATACAACCAATAAATTCTACTTAAATTTTACTATTGAAATGTATTTTTAAACTTTATCTGTAAAAGTTTAAATTTTATTAAAATTAATATTAAATGAACATTGAGTTCGTTTAAAATGCAAAAACATGCATTTATTTCATATCTAATTACGTTATATTAGATAACATTTTGTGAAATTTCCCAAAACTATATCGATATCGATAACCATTTATTTATATATTTGAGTAATTAATATGAAAAACATGTTCAAAGAAATATAAATAAAAATTGAAACGATTTTTTCGTCTGTAAACTTCAGTC
>CAJPVJ010003685.1:0-10646 GCA_905397405.1 Oppiella nova | reverse complement strand
GTCCAGCGATAACCAAAATTGCGGACAAAACCATATTATATTGGAAGTCATTTGGTGTGTCATTAATCAAATGCCAAAAAGTATTCAAAAATTCCTCAGAAATGGTTGTATAGAAAGTGCTCACAATTCTAACATTTGAAGCAATTTTAGTCCAATTCATAAATCAATAATTCTTTACGTCTCACACAATCGCTTCAATTTTTGCCTATTTTTAGACCCAAATATCAAGCGATAGAAAAGTCTATAAAATTTTCATTTCGTTTATTCATTTATTACTTGTATATCGCAGAGAATTTGTCTTTTGTTTAATTAAACATTTGATTGAATCGATAGTAAACTCCTTAATACACTGTCTAATTGTGAATACTTATGATTGCATTGACAATAGTGTCTGAAAATGTAAAATAGAGAGCATTTCAAAGAATTTAATAGAATAGGAAATGAATGTCATTTAGTACAGTGTAAATAGACAGTACGGGAGGGGGAACTGGATGTCTAATATTTGTGATACACATTAACTCCCATTTTAGGCAAATGCTCGCTGAAAGTGTACATAACATGACAAATGAATTGCTTTTATGGCATTTTAGTGACAAAAAAGTGAATTAACCATTAATTTGATATTTCCCTCAAGAATTCAAATACTTTTAAAGACATCTTCTCTTTAGAGTAAACGTAAGAAATGAATCCAATTATGAGTTTCTCATAACAATATGTTTTTCTAAAATGTAAAGAATAGCTTTGATTAATATTTGCTATAAATATAACACTTATTACATGATGTGTAGGAATGGTAGGCCTGGTGTCATGAATACAGTGACTATATCTCCAACACCTTTAATCCTATTTATTCTCAACTTTTATTCGGCTCTCAATTCTCTCCTCAGATATACCACTCTTTTGTTGCATTTCGTTTGAATTCATCGATTCATTTCCTCGTATAAGGCTTTCCACTAAAGCCTTTACTCTATATATTTTTTGCAGTCTCTCTGTTGCATAAGAGACAGACAACACATGACTTAATATTGAAGGCTTAGCCCCGAAATCGCAATCCTTATAATTGTCTCCCCATTCGCTATCTATAAGAATAGCGTTTACTATTAAACCAATTAATCTCACAATTACTTTATATATAAACAGCATATAATACTGCAAAACATATAAACTCATATTTATAAACAAATTGTCAAATTATGAGATTTTTAATGCATTGTGATTATTTTTACTATTTAATTCACTGACATTTCTGACAAAATAGCTCAACAAAAGTCAATAAATATTGCATTTGTGTTGAAAAATGAACAATCTAGGATTAGAGAAATAAATTGAATTTTTATTTGTTTGCTAAATAATATATATATTTAGAAATACATGCCATTTCAATTGAAAGTACATTACTATAGTTCATTAAACTTATATAAGAAATATTAAATTATTTAAACTTAATTAAACCAATCCCTTTTACTGATCATTTTCTAATAATTTTATTTAAAAATATTTAAAATAATAAATTTTACTAAATTAACTCATAATTAATAAAAATTAAAAAATAATAAAATAATTTTATTACTATACTGTTAAAGTATATTTATGAAACATAAATTTCATTTCACTCAAATGCATAAAGTGAAAAACTTATTTGTATCTTGTTCAAACAAATCCAGTGGTTGTATAGAAATCCCACAATTTATGGTTTCGGTCATCAATTGTCAACATTTTTTTTGTTATCTTTTGTGAAATCCTCAAAAGAGTTTGAATAATATTTTCCACTCAATAGTGTACTGTATATACGCTTCTTATCGGCGAATACAGTGAATAGCAATGTCTGACCCCATATAGACATGTCCTCCCTATAGGGAAATCTCGTTATAAGCAACAGATATATTTTTTGCACCGGTAGCTCCTAAAGGCATCACTTATTCAATGCTTGTCTGAATAGAAATTCCTCTATTCATTCAAATACTGACAGAGATTTTTGTTATTCAGTTGTTTATAAACAGCATCCACTGTACGGTTATAAGTGCTTTGCATTAATTTTGCCAATTTATGCAAATGTGAGCTAAAGTGACAGCAATTGTGGGATATATGAGTCGTCTCCTAGTCTTCAATCTTTATAATAGGTATACAAAATATTTTTCAGATTTTTTCTGTATTTTCCCACTAATTATTATTTAATGAATAAACCAAAAGATATAAATAGACTAATAATGTGTATGTCTTCATAAATACCATAATATTATTTATTATAGGAATTGTGTTTTTTGGTGAACGTTTTGTGTTCAGGGGAATTTATGTCTGAAGTCTTTGTATGATTTCTATTTCATATAAATTGTCTCAAAAGTCTAAACAAATAAAAATCAGACATAAAATGGACACAAATAATGATTTAAAAGCGAAAAATAGTGTATTTTCTAGAGAATCGATGCGATTATTCAATAAATTGAATTCTATTCAATTCATGTCCTTTTTCTTTAATAGAAATGAAAAAATACTATTTATTATAGAAATGATAGCAAAAGGAAGTGATGACAAAAGAGATTAAAACTCAAAGTTTTTTGGAGAATATTTCAAGAATTTTAAGGAATTTTTAAGAATTTTTAAGAATTCGCAAACAAATGGCTCAGCGTTTGGTTACTTTAGGCTACTTTTAGTGCCATTTCTCGCGAGAATGACATAAATTATTACATGTTTCGTGTTATTGGATTTTATTTTTATGGATACGACGACACCTCAACGCATGACATCCCTTTCCCAAACAAAATATCCGTGTTTTTAATTTTCCGGGCTATAGATATAGATATTTGAGTTCACACATTTACACACATATATTTTTAATGCCTCTGGTCTTACAACTCTCTCTCTCTCTCTCTCTCTCTCTCTCTCTCTCTCTCTCTCGAAAGTAATACAGATTCTGGATTCTGTATCACAGAATTTCGGTAGAATTGTCAAGCACTTGAGCCCCATCTGGTTTATGTCACTGTATTATAGACCCCCTCAAACCTGGAGGAGGTTTTCCAGTTTTTGCATATACGATATGGTTTTTAAACTAATTTTTGTTAATTAATATTTAATATTATGAATACGTGATAGACTATAATTTATAGTATTTTTGAAATTTATATTATTTTAACAGAATAATCGAATATTTATTGACAACACTTGTATTTTGTAAATAAGTATTATTTATAATAATATATTTCACACAACTTATGAGAGAAATGTAAAAACCTTAAGAACAGATTTACTATTTAAACAAAATTAAGATTTATTTATTTTACACAAAAGTATTGTCAGAATATTGTCAACAAATTCCTGTGAAGTCATCCGAAGAATAACAAAGAGTGCGAACAAAATGTGCAGAATTGTGACAAAGCTATTATAATACGAGTTTATGACATACATCCTTGATGATTTTAAACTGACAAATTATTTACATCATTAGAAAACATTGATAAAAATATGTAATTTTATATAAACTATTAGGCACTTGACTTCCACTATTATTACAATATTCAATGCGATAAACTTCAAAACTAACTACTATTTTGTGCTAAATAATGCAGAATCGCGCAAATGATTAATGAAATCAGATTTTTTGTGTGTTTTCTAATCCGAGTCTTAAAGTAATTTATTATGAAAACAAATAATTTGTTTATTTTTCGCCGAGTATTCCCAAAGTGAGTAAATTTTCTAGTGTTTCGGCGAAATGCGAGGGAAATGGATGTAAATCTGGAGGCAGTGGTGATGAGAGAGAGAGAGAGCAACAACTCATGTGAAGAATTATAATTCCTGTCAGAGAGTCAATGAAGAGAAGGCTTTAGATTTGATTTCGATTCAAATAGTATTGTATTTTATATATGAGTTTATATTGGGTTCGGTGTGCGAAAGACGTGCCGCGACTGGCAATCGCTGTGGAAATCTGCATATAAGCCATCAAATGGTGAGCCCTATCACTGAAAATGTAGCGCTGATATGAAAATTGTCGATCTATTGCATAATACTTGGCTCCCAAACACACGACACTTCATTGTCTCATCTCATCTCAGAGGCGCCCAAATCCTCATGAATTTCTGCACCGCAACCACTCCTTCATCCACGACGTGAAGACGTGATCGCGAATCCCTGCGACTCTTCGCTGCAATCGATAATCACCACCAGCTTTACCGGTGAGGACAGGGAGTGTGGGTGAGAGAGAGAGAGAGAGAGAGAGAGAGAGAGCAGAGATCCTAAGTGCGGAAATTGCTCTCTCAAGGATTATCAGTTAACCATCGTTTGCCTGTATATGTGCTCCAGAGACCAAACCATTACACAATACCAGTGTTGTAGTCATAAATGCGATGGCAATGGATGGCAACGGAATGGGAAGATATGCATCTGTTGTGCTTATGAGGGCCCAAATAAAAGACAATATAAACATTTAGACAGCATCTCCAGCGCCGATACACCACCGGTGCGATAACTGTTATTTTTATATCAACACTCGCTAACAGTTATACAAATGTTCATTATATTCATATCGTATTGAATTATATTTTTATTATTGGCTACCATTCACTGGCATTCATATAACAATAATAGTATTTGGACGCGAAACCAATTATGAGATGAATATAAATCCTGACAAAGAGTTTAGGCTCTCAATGAGAGAGAGAGAGAGAGAGAGAGAGAGAGAGAGACTCCCAATAATAGGCACTTCGCAAATGAGCCTCGTTTTGCTCATAAGAAATAACTTTTTTTCTATTAAAACTTTTTTTAGTTTCAGTTTTAGTTTTAGTTGAAGGGAGAAACCTATTTTCCTTAAGAATACAATAATGCTTAAACATTCATCAATCATTCAAAATGAATTTTATCCGCAATTTAAAGGCATAAGAAAAATATATAATTTTTGATAGAAAAAATATAAATAAAATTTCCAGTAAAACGTAACTATATTTCTCAAATACACTCTAATAAATAGTTAATTATTTAAAACGCCGGCAACTGATGAGGGTTTTGCTGGGGTTTTAAAAATAACGATTGGTTTTTATGATGTGTTTTTTGTGCGCTAATAAATTGATGTGTAATATAGTTTTTAAGCGCTTTTATTTAATTGATTAGAAAATCAAATTAAAAATTTATTTAATTAGATAGAAAAAAGTTTTTTTTGTCTAAAACTCTAATTAAAATAATCAGTTTTTAAATTGAATTCACAGTAGAGAGAGACTGTTTGCATACACAGTATATCCATAGAGAAATGGAAAGGGATTTGTTTTGAAAAACTTTTTTCGCTGTTTAATATGTCAAACATTAATGTCAACCGAAAAAAATGTACAACAATTTACACAAAAATCTTTCTGTAAATTGATTTTTATAATTATGAAATATTCGCCTATTTTTAGGTCTGTGTTAATTAAATAAACTAATAATTTTTGTGTTCAAAACATAATATATTGTTTTAACATTAAAAATATTTCATTCTTTTCCGCATTACTTGGTTTTCGGGGAAAAAGTTTAAAAAACAAAAAATATTTTTTTTAATATTAAGTTTTTAAACTATTTCCGAGTACATTGCATTAATCTAATTTTGTGTTAATTTTTATTTATTTTTTACACTTAATTATAAGTAGAGCTTAATATTATTCATAACTCTTTTTTACACCTAAAATGTAGGGATTTGACTGTAATTAACAAAAATTATTAAAATTATAAATTGAGTAGAATTCCTATATTAAGCCTAGTGTATATTTATTTTAAAAATCAATAAAATTAATCGCTATTAAAATTGCGTATAAATAGGAGATTAAGAAATATTACATAAATCGTGTGTTTGTATGCGACAAATAAAATCAATAAATTTTCATTTGTAAATACAGGGCGCACAGGAACTCCATGTATAAGCCATAAGTATTAATGCATTTTTCAATTATAAGAGTTGAGCTCTTTTTCTATTCACAAATTCAATTGTGAAATAGAAATGCATTTTTATTTTTCCTCGTCGTCTCTGGTCTGGCCTTTTGTGTGAAGAGCACTGGCATAGCATTGCATTATACATAAGTTGGGAACCGCATCCACGTCCCAATTCATCTCCATTTATAGTCTTCACTTGAAATGATTTTGTGCTCCAATTTCCTCTTTTGATGAGTTCGCGCCTGTGCTCTCTCTTATGCTCTCTCCCAGTGCTCTCTCTTATGCTCTCTTTTTCTCCCTGTGCTCTCTCTTACGCTCTCTTTCTCTCCCTGTGCTCTCTCTCGCCATCTCTCACTCACTCACTCAATGCCTGTCCTCTCGAAGATGTGGTAAAAAGAATATACAGAATAAGAGAATGCATTTTCATGTGAGAAGCGATCGTTTTTATGCATTCGGAGTCCATTCAGTCATTCAAGACATTCAAAACATTCAAATCATTCAAATGAGAAGTATTTCCGCTTTTAAAGAAATATAAAGTCATTTCGCGCACTAGTATTGCTCGCATAATATGATATTTGTATGATTTATGTGTGCACTGACATCAATGGACATTTCATAGCGATTCTGGCATTCATTTTATGCGGCAATAAATTCTGAAGCCTTTATTATTGGCCATAAGTTGGTCCATAACCCACACAAATGAAACACTTTTTGCGGGCACAATATCTGGTGCCCGTAATTGTAGTCATTCCGCACATATTATGAAGAATTTTATTTTTCATCATTTCTCAGTTAACAATCATTTTTTGCACTGCGTTTCTCTCTCTTGTTTTTCTCTCCATTTTATGTACACATTCTCCACTCATTCGCTGTTATGTAGCCTTAAATTTAATGTTAAGTACAGAGTATTACTCTCTGAGGGAATGCCTCTAACAACCAAAAAATAGCATTAAATAAATGCAACGTCTCCTACAAACTGATGTATTACAAGAATTTAATTTTCTCGACTCTCTCTCTCTCTCTCTCTCTCTCTCTCTCTCTCTCTCTCTGTCGCTCACTCACTCACTCAGTGGCACCGGTAGTATATATACACAACAAATAACAACACCGTTTGAATGCATAGAATTCTCGCCAAATAATAGTAATTCACAATATATTAAGGTTTTTCGGGCAAATATTATTAGATATGCAAAAGGTTTTCAGATTATTCTCCGGCACTGAATACAGAATTGTATGGAAAACCATGTCTTATAAAAAATGATAATTCAACTCAAAGTGAAATCAAATTCTTTTGGGTTTATATTTTTTCGTTGTTGAATCACTGAATAAAATACATTTTAAAATGCAATTTTCAGATTCTCAAATGCTTTACTAATGATTACTTCAGATATGTTTCTGATTTTTAAAAATATTCACAATATTTTCCTCTCTCTCTCTCTCTCTCTCTCTCTCTCTCTCTCTCTCAGATAGAAATAAAGTCAGAAAACTAAGAAAAACTCGTAAATAAGTTAACTCTTATTTAGAAGATTTTTCACTTTAAAAATGGACACAAAAAATACTCCCAAACGTATAGCACATACACAGAAAACAGTGGTAGGCTTTCCTCTTATTGTGTCGATGCACTGGAAGACGCGAACTGTCCGGGGATTAGATGTTAGATCTATAAAAGACTTTTTTACATACAGTGCCGTCACATGTCTCTCTCACATGTCACACAATCGGCAACAAAAAGGTGTCTCTCCGCCGAGGATTTAACTGTTGGTCTCATCCTCGGAATTGCATTAAAAATCGTTTTTCTTTTGTTTCGCACAATAAACCCCTTTTATATACACAGTGTTGTCTAATGCGTGCATCAATAGGTTTATTCAGTATTTAGTTTACATAACAGTATTGTCTACACAGAAATTGTGAGCCAAAAATAATGCCTGAAGACTTAGATTAGACTTAAAGCCCCGCAAAAAACAACCAAAAAACCCATTGCAATAACATTACACCACAAGTCTGGCATTTATTGCCAAAACCAATGGTTAGGCAAAAGATATTTTGTTTTTTATCCTACTTTTTATTTTATATACACAAAAATATATATATTTTAGTAAATATAAAATTCAGTAGTACTGTAACACAGATCCGGGATATTTATTTCAATTGATTTTCTCTCTCTATCGTCTCATATATTTGATGTCTGAAGGAAAAAGTCTCGATGATATCGATCAGTGATATCGAGTTGAGTTAAAAAAGTTATATTAAATAAAAAGAAATTCTCTTGAAAATAAAGTTTTTAAATTAACTTGATGAAAGCAGACGATAGTTTTGATTCACAAATTTATTATTAAATTAAAGCCAATTTCAAGGCACAGAGTCTCTCATATCTATAGCCAAATAAATTGTTATATGAGTCGGAAGTCATAAAACATATCATTTCGGGGACTTGTGTTTTCAAAAAGAGGTATTAAAGTAAAAATAATAGAATTTTTTGCACATGAAAAGCATTTTCTTAAAAAATATATGATTACTAGTATCCAGTAATCCGTGTGAACGCCGTTTATATGGTGTTTGGGTCGCTGATCCAGTGTTACGTAACAGACAATTATAAATGAAATTTTTCTCTCACTCCCTGTGTTTTAGTTAGCAATTTCTGGACCAATATTTTATCCCTGTGTGAGGGTCTCGTGTTAAATATTTTCAAACACACAGTCTTTATATTGTCCACAGTTTTGATACTTTTTTGCGCTCAAAAACTGCAATCTCTGCCAATTCTTGAATTGACACGAATTTTCTGTTCATTTTTTTCTCGTCTCAACACTTCTGGTCAAACAGTTTTCAGCAATGTTTTCGACGCGACTGGTGTCGAAACGGCTATACATTATATAACAGCTCAAAAAAGTGTCAATTTTTTCCATCATCAACACTATCTATCCTATCAACTGTTGGTGCGAAATGTTTTTAAGCATAAAAACACAGTCTTTTTTATATACAACGAAAAAAAGAAAATACAATAAATCAACAGAAAATTTGTTTGTTCATCACATACTAGTCCCCGGTTTGTGCCAATAATTAAACCGCTTTTTTCCATTAATTTCTGTACAATATATGCTTCAAAGCGTTAAAATTATTAATTAATATAAATATTTTGTTTGATATAATGATTAATATAGTGGAGAAGTGAAAAGAAAAACCATTTTTATTCATTTTGGCAAACCGTGTACTTTCTATTTCTGGTTGCTAAATTTAATGAATAAATTTTACTTAACATTTTTGAAAATTTTTCAATAATACATAATTTTTGATGTCTTTAATATTTATATTAATTTTAGGGCTATATTCACGTCATGTTTTATGAGTTAAATCACATATAAATGCAAATAAAGGCTTACTATGTTGTATGTGTACTGTTATTATGACTGCATATTATAACTGATATTACTTTATATGCGAGTCTTTATTGGAGACCACATAGAGATCCGCTCTTTATTGCCATTCAGACAATAGTAGATATAATTTCATAATATTACATATCGTATGAAGAATATGTGTATATGTGATGTCATAAAAGCTTTGAGATTTTTAAAGTTAACAATTTTTCTGTATTTTTTCAATTCTGTATCGATCTCTAAGCCTAAGGCTAATCGAGAGTTTATAAATGTCTCAGAAATGGGTTTTTTGTGTGGAATCGACTCAATGCTCGGATCAGAGAAATAGTTTTTTTGTGCAAACATTATATTAATATATGATAAGCGGAAAAGAAATGAAAAGTTTAATTATTGAGCAGAATATATGTATTGTCTTCTCAACGAATTCATTGAGACGTGAAATATAATTTCTTTGACAAAAACGGAATTCCACTTTTCAATTAATTCACTTACGATTGCCTACCGGCCCCCCACTCTCAATGGCTGTCATTATATTAATATATTATTATATAACTAGCGATCGGTTTCAATGTGTAGTTATATTTTCCTAACACTTGTCGTATTGTGAGAGCGCAAGGGTTTTAATGTAAGCCATATGTGAGCCCATCATTTGCAGCGATTTTTTAGCAAATATATGATTATGAGTGCGGATGAGGTCAGCGATCGTTTGTTTTGATTCATGTCTTTTGTATGGAGAGAGAGAGAGAGAGAGAGATCTGTTCCTCTCTTTTCTCCTCAAATCAATTCTGACGTCTGAATGAATGAGAGATTGAATGACAAAAAACTGAACAAATTTTGTGCTTCTTTTTCATCGCTAATCTCTTATAACACAATAGAAAGCAATTTAATAAAAATAAATTCAGATTAGAGTTTACGAGTGCTAGTCTCTCTCTCTCTCTCTCTCTCTCTCTCTCTCTCCGATTATTCTCTTCTCAAAACTTAATTAAATATAAAACCGTTTCGTTTGTGTTGTACTCGTTATTCAACTCTTTTCTTAGAAATTATGCCTTTCTTTTGATTCTCTTTTTCCACTCGTCTCTCAAAACAATTTGAATTCTCATTAATTTTTATTTTTTATTCACAGAATATTCTCATTTCCAAACAGAATTGAGAAATAAAACATATTTAAGCTCATAGTTTGTCTAATATATAGTATAATTGTTATATTTTAAATAAATATTGACTATTATACAATGTTATATTGGTTTTGTTAATATTATTTGTAATTTATTTATATTACTATATGATTTACATTTATATTAAGAGTACAGAATATAATGCTATTTATGTGACAATTAATAAAACAAATGATATTTCTCTTTGATATGAAGATGTGCTATAAAATGC
>CAJPVJ010003684.1:0-10646 GCA_905397405.1 Oppiella nova | reverse complement strand
AGAGAGAGAGAGAGAGAGAGAGAGCACATACTAATCGAACTTGAACAATTCCGTGATAAACATTCCCAGACTATACATATCGGCCGACACGTTATACTTCTTATAGTCTTCGTCGGCGCATATCTCAGGTGCCAAATACTGGGGCGAACCCACACCCCGGCTATTACTCTTGGACGCAATGTCCTGTATACGAGCCAATCCAAAATCACCAAGCTTCAAACAAATACTATCCGCGTCATAAGAAGCCATGAATATATTTTCTGGTCTTAAATCGCGATGAATTAGAGGTTTTGCCTGTTTGTGTAAATACATGAGACCCTGGACAATCTCTTTAAGCCATGTGATACTGATAAAAAATTCCAAGTCACCAGGCTCAGAATTAAGTATGCGGTCGAATAGTTTGTCCTTGCTCAAAATGAGCTGCCTTAGAGTGCACTCGCATAACTCCATTTGAATGAATATATGGTTTGTTTTAAACCACGAGCCATAGTATTTAATGATGTAATTGTTATCCAGGCCCTGCAGTAATTGCAGCGATTTTTTCTCGTCCTCTTCAATGTGTAAATCATTTTCTTTTGTTTCTATTATTATTTGCAATCAAATGATAAATGTTATGAAATTAATAACATATTTTATATAAGAAATTGTGCAATAATACATTGAGGTTTTAAATAAAAATATAATTCATCATAATCATAATTGACTAATTGCAAAATTATTACCTTTTATATCGATCACCTTTAAGGTGCAATCATATTGTTGATCACCAGATAAATATCGCACTTTATACACCTTGCCAAATGTACCACGACCAATTTCATTGACAACCTCACCTTGAATCTCTTTCAATACTTCTTCTAATTCATAATTATAATCGCTATCATTGGACGCCATGTTATAAATGCCAATTCAATAATTTATTTATTTATGAAAATCTAAATCTTATTATAAATGGCAGACATTTATCAATTATTTGAGCACAAAGAATTGTTTTGTATTAAAAAATTTTATTAATATGTATAAATGCTATTTCACATACAGACTAATAAATATAATAAGTTGTTTCCATAGGTTATTTGATAAATTTTTATTGCATAACAATATAAAATTTTATCGGTTGATAGCTAAGCAATTAAGAATTAAGAATGTAACATTACAAATAAAAGTATAGTTATTTTGTTAATAATTTTTGTTAATTAATTTAATATAAATTTTAAGGATCGCTTAATAATACAATAAATTGTGTAATTAATTATAATAATCTGCCTGTTCAAACATTCTCACACAGTTTTTCAATTTTATTGGAAACATATTTATATAAATATTTATTTTGATCATCTATAAAGCCCTCGTAATAATTGGTGTAATCGTCCAAAACTTTCTGATAGTCATTGCTTTCAGTTTCTGATATTTTGTCCAAAAGTTGTTGAACTGTAAGCCGTTTGCTAATTCTATCCTGAATTAAATCCAATAACATACCTTGCACATTTTCCATACGAGTTGATTGCTGCTCTTCAGTGCTAATCAAATAACAAATGTAAGTCATTTATAGCTTAATATTTGTGAGTAGGAGTGAGTGAGTGAGAGAGAGAGAGAGAGAGAGAGAGAGAGACTTACTAATCAAAGTTAAACAACTCTTTGATAAACATTCCGAGACTATACATATCACACATTATGTCATATTTCTTATAGTCCTCTTCGGCGCACACTTCCGGTGCCATATAGATAGGTGTTCCCACTTTCCGTGTATTAGTTTGCGAGGCAACAGCTTGTATTTTAGCCAGACCAAAATCACCAAGCTTCAACAGCACAGTATTAGGCTTAACAGTAGCCATGAATATATTTTCCGGTTTCAAATCTCGGTGCATAATCGGTGGCTCATGAGTGTGCAGATACTTGAGACCCTGAGCAATCTCTTTAAGCCATGTGATACTGATAAAAAATTCCAGGTCACCAGGCTCAGAATTAAGTATGCGGTCGAATAGTGTGTCCTTGCTCATAATGAGTTGCCTTAGAGTGCATTGGCATAACTCCATTTGAATGAATATATGGTTTGTCATAATCCATGAGTTCATATATCTAGTTATGTAACAGTTATCCAGGTCTTGCATTACTTTTAGTGATCGCCTCTCGGTTTCCTGAATACGAGACTTCCCTTTATTCGCACCTATAGTTCAAAATAATATTTAATAATAGTTACAGTTTTACTGGCATATAAATTATACAATTATTACTTTGGTATAAACCCACCATTTAATAAAACTTTCAAGTTTATTAGTTTAATTATAATTACAAAAATTTAAAATTACCTTTGATGTCAATAACTTTTAGGGCACATTCATCTTGATTATCATTTACCACGTATCGCACTTTATACACCACACCAAATGACCCACTACCAATTTCCTCAATAGCCTCACCATTCAATTGGTCTAATATTTGTTTCATTTCAACATTTGATTCCATAGTATTTGATGTGATGTTTGGGTATTTCATACAATTAGCAGAGATTTCTTAATATAAAATAATATTTCAAACTCCTATTAATGAAATACAGTATCAATGTCAATTTGATCACAAATAGCATGCAAATAGGGAGTGGGATGTCGTGATACTTATAAACAGTATAAGTTACTAATGAGCTATTTTTCATTAATTATAAATTACATTGAAATTGTATGACAATTATGTTGTCATAGAGTTTCAGATAATATTTGTTTGAAATACGTCTAGAAAATAAATGTACAATTTAATTATGAAGTTTTAATACAATAGATAGTAATTCTGAAATTTTAGTTTTAATAATTAAATTGTAATTAAATAACTCAATACTATTATTTAATGAGTATTTAAAAATAAAAACAGACTGCTACTTTTAAATAATGTGTTCTCATAAATCTTATTATGCTTTAATTTAATTGGTAAAATATCATTGTAAACTAAAGTATTTCACGCAACAATTTTATTCTAGATTGTTTCCATAGAGTATGCGATAAAATATAAACATTTTATCATTTCTAAATTATTTAACTTATTTAATAATCAATATAAAAGACATGTCCCACCTTATCATTGTGAAACCGATTCATGATATCGATGGTGCATTCCATATCCCCCACTGACCCCCACCAAACCCTCAAATATTTTGAAAATTGATGCGTACAATTTTGCACAATGCTACTTTAAAAATGCAAAAATTACAAAAATTAACATTACGTCTATTTAAACGGATAAATGAATTGAACCCCCGCGCATACCTCCTAAAATTGTGTAAATTTGTACATATAATCATATTCACTGGCGCTATCAGTGGTATGAATGAATTTGGTGTTCTGCAACTAGAAACATATTTTTAAACGATTTAAGTTTAAAATTACAAATACAATTTTCATATTAAAAAGCATTCTACCATTATCGTATGGACGGGATTTTAATTTTATATTATTGATTGAGAAATATATGTAATTTATATTAACCAGTGATCTTCGGTCGCATATACTGTGTATATACATAAAGTTTTAATGTAAATAGTAATAAAAAATAATTTTTTATTTTTTAATTATACACGGAATTTATTGAATATTACAGTTAATTATATACAAATCATTATATTTACAATTAATCATTCTCGTTATCACTTTCTTCAATAGCTTGTGTATTAAACATACTTATAATTTTATCAATTTTTTCTACATTTGTTGAAATGTCTTTATGTCGAGCGAAACCCAAATACCATGATACTTGTGATATGGGAACACATTCCTACAGTACGTGCTCCTGATTTGCACCTGCAGTAATACCTCTTAATTGATTCATGTCCTTCCCCATTAATTTCATATTCAATGTAGACATAATACTTCTTATTACTGATATGTTTTGAAGGAATTTTAACCTGAATTAGGCCAGGCATTGCGGGATCTTTACACAAACTTAACTCAAACTCATGATCAGTTGATTTGTACAGATGTTCCCTTATATATGACTTTCCTCTCATTATTTGATACGATCCCAATGTAAGAGCTTTTATGTCTTCAAATTCAAGTCGAGGAAAGTCGTCCAACGAATCAGCTAATAGCTTATTCCATACCAATCTTTTGCGATTTAATTTATCAGCGATTTCTATTAGTGTATTGCCAATGTTTTTCCTGATTTTCATACGATTCACAACGAACATCAAATCATTTTTATCTGATTCTAATGGTTTTAAGTATTCATTTAGCAGTGCTC
Organism: Oppiella nova; assembly: GCA_905397405.1. Classification (NCBI taxonomy): domain Eukaryota; kingdom Metazoa; phylum Arthropoda; class Arachnida; order Sarcoptiformes; family Oppiidae; genus Oppiella; species Oppiella nova. The sequence goes on along the minus strand of CAJPVJ010003684.1, from coordinate 6,419 downwards.
CAGCTATTCTCCAATCACTCATTAGGGTAACAAGTGATTTATTATCACGAATTTCAGATAAAAAATTGAAATCTTTCAGTTGACCATTGATTGCCTAAACTTTCCAACCAACCTTTGTTACAAATCTTGTGGAATTTGCTTCAAATGTAGTCATTTGTTTATTTCCTGTATGACAGGTTGGCATATTTAGGATATAACTTTCGGCCCAATGTTTGGAATCACGAAATCCGCGATCAACAACGAATATATCTGTTCCTCTGAATATGCGTTCAAAGTGTAATCTGTATTTATTAAATATCATCAGAAATCACAGCATCATTTTTGGAAGCACTGAATAGACCAAATATGTCTACTATATAGCCATCAGTTGCTATTAGAAACATTGGTTTAATTAAATGTCGCCCTTTTTGAACGCTGTACAGCATTTGTTGAAGCATATTGTCACCACTTCTCTGAATGTATGCATACGTACCATCACATATTACACCAATTTGATCGTCGAAATCACAGTGAAGTTCTCTGAACATAAGAGACGTGTTCAGAGATTGTTCTGCGTTCAATATTCTTAATTCCAAATGATATGTCTACAAGATTATCGGTTAATAACTTTTTAATTAATGATACTGAGCGCCATATTGCATTCTTAGACATATTCAGTAGTATTCCTAGCCTTCGATAACTTATTTCTGTTTTGAGTTTCATTAGATATACTATTAAAGTTTCGATCGGTTTATTTTGACTATTAGTGTTATAATTGTCTTTAATATATTTATCGTTTATTTTGTCTATTTGGGTTCTGTTAAAACCCGTGAATGTTTTATAATCATAGTCTGTTTGAAATATCTTAAGACATGTATCGGTTTCAAAGGAATTCATTTGAGCCATCATTTCTAAGAAATTGTCTGCATAACTTCCTTCTAGTGTTATATAGTTTTCAGATGATATCAAGTCATATGAAGTTAATTCATTGTTATTAATTATATGAACACAACAACAGCGATAATCCAGAGGTACGTATATGCGCCAATATTTCCAAATATTCATCTGAAGCGATTTATTTAAAAGAGTCGTGCAGACATCTCTGCAAACAATACACTTATTTCGTAAACCTCTGATACATTTTACACTTACTTGTGTTTCATTATAATTGCCATTAGAAGTATCGTCAGAATTTTGTTCAAAACTATCCACTGATATATCTGTCGAATTCTTTAGTCGTTTGTGTATACTATTAAAACACGCATTGCATATTATATCAATTGACAATTCTGGTGATTGTTTTCGATTTAATATGTCAATTCTAATATCATCTCGTACTTTACGATTGACACGTTTTGTTTGGTTCAAATTATCACCAAAATTGCAACATATAACTCGTTTTGTCTTTCTCTCATTATACTCACTCAATCGAGGATCGCAATCAGCGTTAGATTGCATATTACTTTTAACTGAAAGAGAATGTGTCTCAATTTGGATGCGAACTCACTACTCATGGACCGGATATCATTAAGATATAATCCAAAGTATTACGCGAGAGCGCTATTGAGACGATGATATTATATTTCTTAAATCCTCTATTTATATATATTATTATTGTATTTAGTTAAAAATATTTTACAATTTAATTCTTCAGCAAAACTCGAACTCACTATCTTTATATTACTTCTCTTAAATATTACGATATAACCACACAGGTTCTATGTAATGAAAGTTCTTAATATATTATTACAACAATTATTTTGTTAGAAAGTAAGGGCATCAGACTTGTATGAAAACATGGTTTAGAATATGTGATCGAAATCGGCGCCAAAGACACTGACCCTATTTCATACAAGAAATTAACAACATTGCAAATTATTATAGTGTATATACCGTAAAAAAATTTTTTTATTTTCACTTTTTTACATTATATACACAATGTAGTAATTTACAACGTCTTTAATTTCTTCTCTACAATAGGGGCAGTGTCTTTGGCGCCGAAATTTTCATATAAATACAGTAATTAAAATAAATTTACTAAATTAAATACGCTAAATAAAATTTTACAATTAATATTTGATAATTTAATAAATGTATTTTGTAAATATATAACACTTTTACTAAATAATTAAATAAGTATAGTGGGTTTCGTTTGTGCATGAGATAAAAAATATTGCAATTTATTTACCGGATGATGATAATAGTAATAATACACATTTTTAATTAATTAATTATTTATTCTATCTAACCATAATTAAAATGATAAATAATTATTTTATAAAAATAAAATTAACAATTTTTTATACAAATATAAGTTAAACATGAATTCCCTTTTATTATTTAAATAATTAACTTACTTTAGTTTATTAATTCTGATGGATACAAATTGATTTAGAAATTTATGGGAATTCATGTTTAACTTATATTTGTATAAAAAATTGTTAATTTTATTTTTATAAAATAATTATTTATCATTTTAATTGATGGATACAAATTGATTTAGAAATTTATGGGAATTGTTTAAACCATTTTCATAATCCTTGTATTCATCCAAAACTTTCTTATCATCTATTTTGTCAATTTTGCTCAACATTTCCAAAAGTTTCACACTATTTGGTCTACTATTAGGTTTGTGATTAATGAGCTGGTTCAATATATCGCGCAGACCTGTGATTCTTTGCGAGTCACTTCATTTGGTATCGCCAAACTTATCAAGATTAAAAGTTTTCAATTACTTAGTTAATTAATTTTTCAATGACTTGTTTAAAATACATTTATTTATGAATACTGTTTGAAATTGGTTTAATACAGACTTTTTATACTCATTGGTTGAGTTACAATATTTAAATATAATTTTTTTATCACAAAATACTGCATTAATTAGCAATTATTAAGTTTAAATACATTCATGGGTTTCGTACTTAATTCGTAGGAAATACTGAATAAATTCATTGTTGGGGTCAAAGGGTTTGTCCGCAGTTTTGACGCTTTCGTAAATAAAATCCTTGATTTGACTGTAAGGTAGAGTCCACTCAGCTCTCGATTTAAGCATCTCTTGACACGAGGGCCGGGATGTGTACAGGCCGTTGAGACACTTGTTGGTGATCTCGGTCAGTTTGCCATAGTTAACCTGGTAACCATTGTTTGCTTTCCTATTGAAAAACATTAACAAATTTATAACTAATTTCTAACTAATCACTAAACACTCACTCAATGGTATTGATGTCGAAGTTAAACAACTCCTGTATAACAACACCCATACTATAGATATCTGCCTTCAGGTTATATCTGCGGCTATTCTTGACTTCCGGTGCCATATACCGGTCAGCTCCGGAACATTTCGTATGGGACTGTTCGTTGTACTTATGCTCAACCGCCAATCCAAATCCGGCCAACCGGATGAACCTCTGGTCGGGCTCATACTTAATCAGTATATGACTGGGCTTGACATCCCGGTGTATGATATTAAGTGAGTGGAGGTTATGGAGCGCCTGTAGTATCTCGACGAGCAGTTCAGCGGCGATATAGTAGCCAACGGGCGGCAGGAGTTGCCGTTTGCCTGCCGTCTCGAAATGGTCGCGGATTTTGTGCAAAACCTCTTTGAGTGAAAACAAACATAAATCCATTTGTATGTGAAGTATAGCGAAGTGCTTGAAGTTGAGGACCTCGTCGTATAAGTTCTTCACGTAGTCCGCGCTTTTGGACAGGTAGTTCACGAACCGTTTCCGGGACTCCTCTTCGCTTTCCAGCCACGAGCTCCGGTATTGCACGCATGTATGGCCGCCCACTTTCTCCAATATCCGGATCTCTTTCAACCGTTTGTTAAACTCTTTGTGCAGACATTCCTTGGTGTCCTCATCGCCTGTATGTCATAATTGTTCATACAATGTAGTAATTTAATTATTTTTTAGAAAAGTAATTTAAGAAAAATACAATTAATTACAGGTACAGAATATCTAGGTTATGTATAGCTAGAAAACACTGTGTCAAAGTCGGCCAACCGGATGAACCTCTGGTCGGGCTCATACTTAATCAGTATATTACTGGGCTTGACATCCCGGTGTATGATATTAAGTGAGTGGAGGTTATGGAGCGCCTGTAGTATCTCGACGAGCAGTTCAGCGGCGATATAGTAGCCTTCGGGCGGCAGGAGTTGCCGTTTGCCTGCGGTCTCGAAATGGTCGCGGATTTTGTGCAAAACCTCTTTGAGTGAAAACAAACAGGAATCCATTTGTATGTGAAGTATAGCGAAGTGCTTGAAGTTGAGGACCTCGTCGTATAAGCTCTTCACGTAGTCCCCGCTTTTGGACGCGTAGTTCACGAACCGTTTCCGGGACTCATCTTCGCTTTCCAGCCAAGAGCTCCGGTATTGCACGCATGTATTCCCGCCCACTTTAGCCCATATCCGGATCTCATTCAACCGGCGTTTAAACTCCTCGTGCAGACATTCCTTGGTGTCCTCAGCGCCTGTATGTCATAATTGTTCATACAATGTAGTAATTTAATTATTTTTTAGAAAAGTAATTTAAGAAAAATACAATTAATTACAGGTACAGAATATCTAGGTTATGTATAGCTAGAAAACACTGTGTGATAGCCCTCCATATTGACATTGAAAATAGCAAATTCTGTAAGAATTGTATACTTTCTGTATAAATGATGTGAATTTAATGTAATTATTTTCACATAATAATTACTTTTCATTAATGGTATTGTTTTTCATGAATATTTAAACACATTTGATGGCAAACAGATACATACCGACGAAATAAATGAGTTTAATGGCGTACGGCTTTTCATCGATCTTATTAGTGCCTTTAATGACGACACCAAAACTACCGGCGCCCAAACAGGTCTCTTCCAATTTGAATTCATTAGTCAAACGCTTGTTGTTAGTGAACGGCTGGATATCTAATATCTCTTCGACTACATGGGACTCTTGGGATACCTGTGCAGTCGGTGCGCCCTTTTCCCTGTCCCTGTCAGTCATGTGGTTATGATTTTAGTCGATATAAATTAGCGTATATTTTGAGAAATCAAATACAAATTGTGTTAACTATACAATTTGTATGCTAGTTGTGATGTAAAGGTTTACATAATAGCTATTGTTATTATGAAAGACATATAATTGTGATAAGGATGTCTTAATTAAAAGGTTATAAAAGGTATAAGTTACATTAATGTAATTATTTTCACATAATAATTACTTTTCATTAATGGTATTGTTTTTCATGAATATTTAAACACATTTGATGGCAAACAGATACATACCGACGAAATAAATGAGTTTAATGGCGTACGGCTTGGCATCGATCTTATAAGTGCCTTTAATGACGACACCATAACTACCGGCGCCCAAACAGGTCTCTTCCAATTTGAATTCATTAGTCAGACGCTTGTTGTTAGTGAACGGCTGGATATCTAATATCTCTTCGACTACATGGGACTCTTGGGATACCTGTGCAGTCGGTGCGCCCTTTTCCCTGTCCCTGTCAGTCATGTGGTTATGATTTTAGTCGATATAAATTAGCGTATATTTTGAGAAATCAAACACAAATCGTGTTAACTATACAATTTGTATGCTACTTATGATGTAATGGTTTCCATAATAGCTATTGTTATTATGAAAGACATTGTGATAAGGATGTCTTAATTAAAAGGTTATAAAAGGTATAAGTTACAAAGCTAATATCCGACATGAATATTGTAAGCAAGCTATAATTTATGATTATTAATTTGCTGTTATGTATAAATAAATGAGCATGTCAAGGCACCACTTTTATTTAAAAATGTAATATGCTATTTTAGTTAATTTTGTCATTCATTGATTGCTTATGTAATGGTCTTATGATTCAATTTTTGGCAATATTATTTTAAAATAAGTATTTTTACAATAAATTATTGGGACTAGTATGACATTAAGTGTCAACATGTAATGTTAACATATTAGTATATGTCACTATTATAGTCACTATTTTTGGCTATCATTATATAATTAATGATCACAATACACTATATAAGGGGAACCTAAACTACATTTTAAAAATAATAATAGTTGTATGAGTGGTGCAGTACAGTACACATCATTAGTTGTATTTTACTGTATTTATAAAATAAAAAGTTTAAAATAATTTAACTTGTATTTATATAATCAAGCAAGATTAATATAAATAATTAAGCAAGCTCAATCATATACGATAACTGTGAGCCGGGTGTCGGGTCGACCCCACCTGGAGCTTACAATATATTGCTATAAGTGACTCAATTTTATCAATTTATTTATAAACTTATAGATAAGTGCATTGAAATGCAAAGATTATTTCTTATATAACTTGTATTGAAATTAAATAAAAAAAGGTTGATTAATGTTATGAATAAATTGAGCATGACTCAATTACAGTATTACTAGAATCAAATACACCTATGATATTTTCCAACTA
>CAJPVJ010003683.1:0-10647 GCA_905397405.1 Oppiella nova | reverse complement strand
GTTTATTAGAAAAATATTTTACTATTAGGTCGTGACAAAAGTCCGTGAATATAATAACAGTGAATCCAAACCATAGACTAAATACACTTCCGATAAAAATGAGATACTCTTCGAGAGACATCTTAAGGGATATCTCGTAGACAATCAATGGCTCCTGTGGTAAGGATATCACGATTTTCATGTATTGTTTCCACCAGCGTTTGTCAGTCGTGTAACTAAGGCTGTAAAATCGTTTAACACATTCAAACCTATTGCTACATTCAGCTACACATTGGTCCTCAATGGGTTTATTACCAGGCACATATAAATAACGGTTTGAATCATTACGATATTTCATATTTTGATATTCACGCAAATTAAATACTTGTTCCATGAGCCACCCATAAAATAGATCAAAGAAACTTATGTTAAATTCGGATGTGAGTTTGTCCGTAAGCATAGCCCAAAATAAGCGTTTTGTAAATAGTCCCACGTTTACTAGCCCGTTATGTTTCACCACAGATTCTCGATAATTAATTACATAGTTTTTATCAGGGTTAATTTCAATTTTCATACCACCATCTCTACGATCATTAAGTAGTCGCTCTGTACGTGAGTGCATGAAAATAACCACGGTATTATACGTACGCATAAAATTAGGCTCAAATAATATTTCAAATAAGGCATTACGATCATTAGCTACGTCAATATTAATTTTGAATTTATCATCATCATTTTTATTGTCTTGATGAAATAAAGTCCAACAATGATTATGACCACTAATAGTACGTATATATGAACTAATATTATAGCATTTTTTCGGAGTAAAATAGTTCTCAATTGAACATTCTAGATTTTTGCCAAGGTGTTTATATTGTTCACCAACAGTGTAGTTTTTATTAAAACTATTTAGTATATAATAAATATTATCACTCTTGTTGAATGTTTTTATTATATCCGATTTAATGTATTTATTTTTAGCAAGGCATATTGTCATCCCTGGTAGTGATACGTACCCACCGGATTCATATTTAACACTAGTAGTAGTTTGATAAGAAAAGTATAATAAACTTATTTCATACGTTTGATACACACATCCCATTAAACATAATAATCTTGCTATTATTTTAAAACAATTTTTATTTAAAATCTTATACATTTTTACATGAATCAGATAACTCACAATATTATAGTAAATTACTTTTTACACATTTGATTTAAATGTTTTGCACTTATATACACTTTTTGATAAGTAACTGTATTTTCGTGAATTAATTGCGTCACATTTGACTTAAATGTATTTCAGTATAAGTGCATTATATTATTATTATTATGTTGTCAACAAGATAATTAAACTAATCATTATGAAACATGTTAGATACTAAACGTTCAATATTATTGATATATTTTATAATGTATGTTATAAGAATATAAACCCTGACTTATGTACTACCTAACATTTGACATTTGATGTAAGTTTTATTGTATATAAGTCTATGTAAAAATTTTACAAAAAGTACCAAATGTTCGGTAATCCATAAGTCTGAGTTTATGATTTCATAATACATATGATATATTGATTATATTGTTGCATAATAATTTAGTATACTCACAATAATATTACTAAGACAATTATGTTACAATGACGATATTAACCTATTAATTATCTTGCAATTTTAGATAAGGCGTGATTCACAAAGTACATACGCACGCCTAGGGGGTGGGGGTTCATACAACAGCGTATGTCCCCATGTTAAACTCCTATGTACGATGAGCGTGTATGGGAGGGGGTTAATTTTTTACCAAAATTTTGCGTACCTACTTTGTGGATGACGCCTAATAATTTTCATACTACTGGTACTTTCCAACCTAGTACTCCAATATAATTAATAGCTATTTTATATATTATACAACTCAATAATACATAAATCATAATTAATAAATTATTTTATTGATAATTAATAAATTAATATATATTTTTTAGATATAAAACTTTAATATATAAATTAAATATTAATTCTATTATATGAGGCAAATTAAATTTAAATGGGTAAAGATGTTAATTAATAAATTAATTTATTGATAATTAATAAATTAATTTATATTTTTTAGATATAAAACTTTAATATATAAATTAAATATTAATTCTATTATATGAGGCAAATTAAATTTAAATGGGTAAAGATGATTATATTTTATTAAAAATATATAAAATTAAACATTACAAATATTAAAATACATTATTATAATAATTTATGTTAATTTAGACTAACTAAAAATTATTTTTATTATTAAACCAATTACGCTTTATTTTAACAGGTACCTTATTTACAAAAAATAATTTATTAATATTATTATAATAACTATTGTTGTTATTAAAATTATTATGAACATTAAGGTTAACGAGATTATTGCAATTAGGCTGATTTTTAAGAAAATATTTCACTATTAGGTCGTGACAAAAGTCCGTGAATAATATAATAGTGAATCCAAACCACAGACTAAATACACTTCCGATAAAAATGAGATACTCTTCGAGAGACATCTTAAGGGATATCTCGTATACAATCAACGGCTCCGGTGGTAATGATATAACAATTTTCATGTACTCTTTCCACCAGCGAGTGTCAGTCGTGTAACTAAGGCTGTAAAATCGTTTAACACATTCATGCTTTTTGCTACATTCAGCTATACATTGGTCCTCGATGGGTTTATTATCAGGTACATAAAAGTAGCGATTGGGATTTATTCGATAGTTCATATTTAGATATGCACGCCAGTTTCTATCAACAAGGTACTCTGCTGGTATTTCACCTAGTTTCTTTGAATATAGCTTAAGCCTACATTCAAACAGGCATTCGTAACGTGTTTTATTTGCAAAACATTTATTTGGATGCACATAATCAGGCATATCTTTTACAACAGACTCTTTATAGCTGATGACATAATTTTTATCAGGGTTAATTTCAATTATTACCCCACCATCCCTACGATCATTAAGTAGTCTCTCCGTTCGTGAGTGCATAAAAATGAACACGGTATTATACGTACGCATAAATTCAGGCGCAAACAATATTTCAAATAATGCATTACGGTCATTAGCTACGTCAATATTAATTTTGAATTTATCATCATCACTTTTATTGTCTTGATGAAATAAAGTCCAACAATGCTTTAGACCACTAATAGTACGTATATATGAACTAATATTATAGCATTTTTTTGGAGTAAAATAGTTCTCAATTGAACATTCTAGATTTTTGCCAAGGTGATCATATTGTTCACCAACAGTGTAATTTGTATTAAAATTATTTAATATATAATACATATCTTTACTCTTGTTGAATGTTTTCAATATGTCCTGTTTAATGTATTTATTTTTAGCAAGGCATATGGTGAGCCCAGGTAGTGATACGTACCCACCAGACTCGTACTTTACATTAGTAGTAGTTTGATATGAAAAATATAATAAACTTATTTTATACGTTTGATACACACATCCCATTAAACATAATAATCTTGCTATTATTTTAAAACAATTTTTACTTAAAAATGTGTACATTTTTACATGAATCAGATAACTCACAATATTATAGTAAATTACTTGTTACACATTTGATTTAAATGTTTTGCACTTATATAGACTTTTTGTTGTAAACAAGGTAATTAGGATAGTCATAGTGAAACATGTTTTGTTCAAAACGTTCAATATTATTATATGATTATAGGTTGACATCATATAACATACAATAACATAATTAACATAATATTTAAGTTATACAAGCAACTATACTAAAACAATTATGCGACAATTACAATATAAACCCATTAATTATCTTACAATGGATTTACATACGTTTTTCTGTACCCAATAAATCGATAAAATATAATATTATTATAAGTACTACTAAAATATTATACGCGAATAATAAATTGCGATAAATCTTAAATGAAATAACACGTTTAATTGCAACACTATTTATTACACTTATTTTACTATTTACTATTTCATAATAATTAACTAGCTACAAATTGTACTATTTATTTTAGCATATTTTTCGATTGAATTTTTGCAATAACATTACAATAGGACTGATTGCGTAACATTTCCAGCTATATAATGCCTGATGACCTAAACACACACACACATTGCTAGCTTATTTATCTCACATAATACATATTAGAATAAAATAGCTAGTAGCAATTTGTTAGATTTCAGTTGCAAGTAGATATTGTTAGATTTCAATTATTAATTAGCATACTGATTATTGGGAGTAGTTTTAAGTTGGAAATGCCCAGTTATAGAGTAATATTAAGTGTCTAGTTAATTGGACGAGTTTAGTTTTGATATTGATTGATTTGTGAGAACTAGAGATTATGTATTGATTAGTAGCATTGAGAGATTAACGTGATAATATTATTAACTATTTATTTTTATATGGGTAATATATTTTGATTATTATTTATAAAGAGTTAGATCATAAAAAGTTTAATTATTTTTAAAGACATTTTATTATGATATAGGAAAATGATTAATAAAGTACTTAAATGTATACGTGTTTTGTTATTGTATTTTATAAGTTAATTAGTAACATTTTATAATATATTTTATTTGCTAATATACTTTATGCAACACATTTAATTATTTTAGTTTTTTAATTTATCCGAAAACAATTAATAATTATTTATGTTATTAAAATCAGCTTTAAATATAATATCATTGTTTCATTTGTATTCTATATTATACTATAATAATTAAAACGTTTTATTTGTTAATATACCGTATTAACATTATACAATACAAAGTATATTAAATATTTATAAAATACAGTACTGTATATTATATACCTTTTATAGACTGGACCTATTTATAAACTTATTGAGATTAAATCAAATTTATTAAATTTATTTTATTAATATTTTTATAAACTACCGTATCAATATCTAGATAGTATCATTATTATTAAACGCGGGATTGTATGTTTCAATTATGAATCCCAATGATCTTGGTATAATAATTAAATCCCCATATACCTGACACGTGGTATTACATATACCAGTCAATGTAAAATATCTGTAAATACATATTTGTGTGATAAGTCCAACAATACTGTTGCACCAATCGTTAGGTATTCCCTTGTACATGGTCAATTCAAGATAATTTGAGCCATTACACACGCCACCACTGACAACACCGCTATTATGAGTAAATCCATCACCTTGATCAAATTCATAAACGTTATATCATTTATATAAACTTGCATTGTACATTAACCTACAATTAATTAATGTGGATACACGGTGTAAATTGGTAAGGTTAACCGGTACAATTCTAGGTGGTATAGCCTGGATGCCTAACCATAACAGAGGTGGTACATTCATCTGGAGCACGCCATTGCAACTGACTAACACAGTGGCTGACCCGCCTATTAATATTGCACTTATATTCACGGCACTACCAGCCTGTGTGGTACATATACCCATAGATCAATCTTAGAAAACTTGATTAAAACAAAATACATTGATCCGTTGTCGTGACATCTACTTTATTACATATTCTAGAATCGCGTCTTAGGTATCGAATTGCCTATCAATCCTTATGTATTTTTAAATTTTGATTAGTAATCGACGTGTGCCATGGGATTTAAAATAAGTTTGAATGCCTTGTTAAACAATAAAAACCCGGATCACATGATATTGCTGATATTATCACAATTAAAGTCATATCACTCCAGCTTTTGCTTGTTAAAAAACTGTAAGCTCTATGGTCACACCCACTGAATGCAGCTTACACACATACATGGTGTTTTTATGTCAGTTTCAATATTTTTTGTTTATCTTACAAAATATGAAAATGACTATATCTTGTTCATTTTGGATGCGATTTTTAATGTTTAATATTATATTATAGTAGTAAATATAAAAACAGTATATTTGATCGATTTATTGGGTACAGAAAAACGTATGTAAATCCATTGTAAGATAATTAATAGGTTTATATTGTAATTGTAACATAATTGCTTTAGTATCGCTTTTGTATAACTTAATTATTATGTTAATTATGACAAAATACATTACAACCTATAATCATAAAATAATATTGAACTTTTTGAACATAACATGTTGCATAATGAATAGCATAATTACCTTGTTTACAACCAAAAGTGTATATAAATGGAAAACACTTAAATCAAACGCTTAACAATAATTTACTATAATATTGTGAGTTATCTGATTCATGTAAAATGTATACGTTTTTAAGTAAAAATTGTTTTAAAATAATAGCGAGATTATTTTGTTTAATGGGATGTGTGTATCAAACTTATAAAATAAGTTTATTATATTTTTCATACCAAACCACTACTAATGTTAAATATGAGTCCGGTGGATACGTATCACTACCTGGGCTCACCATATGCCTTGCTAAAAATAAGTACATTAAACAGGACATATTAAAAGCCTTCAATAAAAGTAAAGATATGTATTATATATTGAATAATTTAAATAAAAACTACACTGTTGGTGAACAATATGATCACCTTGGCAAAAATCTAGAATGTTCAATTGAGAACTATTTTACTCCGAAAAAGTGCTATAATATTAGTTCATATATACGTACTATTAGTGGTCTTAGTCATTGTTGGACTTTATTTCATCAGGATAATAAAAATGATGATGATAAATTCAAAATTAATATTGACGTAGCTAACGATCGTAATGCTTTATTTGAAATATTGTTTGAGCCTGATTTTATGCGTACTGATAGCACCGTGGTAATTTTTATGCACTCACGAACGGAGCAATTACTTAATGATCGCAGGGATGGGGGCATAAAAATTGAAATTAACCCTGATAAAAATTATGTCATCAACTATAAAGAGTCTGTTGTAAAGGATATGCCTGATTATGTGCATCCAAATAAATGTTTTGCAAACAAAACACGTTACGAATGCCTGATTGAGTGTAGGCTTAAATTGTATTCAAAGAAACTAGGTGAAATTCCAGCAGAGTACCTTGTTAATAAAAACTGGCGTGAATATCTAAATATGAAATATCGTATAAATCCAAACCGTTATTTTTATGTGCCTGATAATAAACACATCGAGGACCAATGTATAGCTGAATGTAGCAAAAAACATGAATGTGTTAAACGATTTTACAGCCTTAGTTACACGATTGACACTCGCTGGTGGAACCTTTACATGAAAATCGTGATATCCTTACCACAGGAGCCGTTGATTGTCTACGAGATATCACTTAAGATGTCTCTCAAAGAGTATCTCATTTTTATCGGAAGTGTGTTTAGTCTGTGGTTTGGATTCACTGTTTTATTATTCACGGACTTTTGTCACAACCTAATAGAGAAATATTTTCTTAAAAATCAGCCTAATTGCAATAATCTCATTAACCTGAATGTTCATAATAATTTTAATAACAACAGTAGTTATTATAATAATAATAATAATAATAAACTATTTTTTGTAAATGAGGTACCTGCTAAAATAAGGCGTAATTGGTTTAATAATAAAAATTTTTAGTTAGTCTAAATTAATATAAATTATTATAATAATGTATTTTAATATTTGTAATGTTTAATTTTATATATTTTTAATAAAATATAAGCATCTTTACCCATTTAAATTTAATTTGCCTCATATAATAGAATTAATATTTAATTTATATATTAAAGTTTTTTAACTAAAAAATATAAATTAATTTAATAATTATCAATAAATTAATTTATTAATTANAATTTGCCTCATATAATAGAATTAATATTTAATTTATATATTAAAGTTTTTTAACTAAAAAAATATAAATTAATTTAATAATTATGATTTATGTATTATTAAGTTGTATAGTATATAAAATAGCTATTAATTATAATGGAGTACTAGGTTGGAAGGTACCAGTTACATGAAAATTATTAGGCGTCATCCACAAAGTACGTACGCAAAACTTTGGTCAAAAATTAACCCCCTCCCCTACACGCCCATCGTACATAGGAGCTTAACATGGGGACATACGCTGATGAATGATCCCCCTCCCTCTACGCGGCGTATGTACTGTGTGAATCACGCCTTATCTAAATCTATTGCAAGATAATTAATAGGTTAATATCGTCATTGTAACATAATTGTCTTAGTAATATTATTGTGAGTATACTAAATTATTATGCAANAATATAAACAATTATATTAATTAATTTTAGATTGTTATTTTCCTAATTATAATTCATTTCATTCTAAGATTTTATTAAAATATAATATATCCACACCCATTCAGCAAATTAAATCAAAAATATCAAAATAAATTATGTTACTGTATTCAAAATTATAAACATTACAATATAAATCGTTTTCAATTTAATTGTATCAGGGATATGCAAAAGTTTTGATAGGTGAAAAAGTTCTAATTCTATAATTGTTTAAAAATCAATATTTTATAACTACCAGCCCTCTCTGTCCTGTTGGTATTGATATATGGATAAAATAATTTTTGATGTATTTCCTAATTTTTAATTCTCTTCCGAATGGTGTATCGTTTGCAGAGATGAGCTTGATAGTTTTTGAGTTATAGCAAATTTTACAAAAACTACCTGTTTTATGAACCGGTGCTCACATAAAATTATAACTTAGGCAGGCTATAAAGACTTAAAAACCATGTTTCTCATATTTAGATTTTTTATTTAAATTATCTGGTTCAAAAATAAATGAACTTTTACTGATTATATTCTACCTATCAAAACTTTTGCATACCCCTAATATATAAACAAAAAAATGTCTGGAAAAATTAATTAGATTAATATCAGACTTCGAAAAAAGTTATGTCAGTAGGACCCGGGTTAGTTAAAATTGATTTATTCCTAAACCAATTATTATAAAATAAATATATTTAAACCTCAACTA
Organism: Oppiella nova; assembly: GCA_905397405.1. Classification (NCBI taxonomy): domain Eukaryota; kingdom Metazoa; phylum Arthropoda; class Arachnida; order Sarcoptiformes; family Oppiidae; genus Oppiella; species Oppiella nova. The sequence goes on along the minus strand of CAJPVJ010003683.1, from coordinate 1,759 downwards.
TGGTTTTTAGTCCTATACATACCCCCGAAGAGACAACATGATTCGAGCACCTGTAGCTCAGCACAGGTAGGTTTTCTAAAATATGCTATATCTTACAAACTACAAGGCACATCCCCACAATCGATAGCTCATTTGAAAGAGCATAAAAAAGTAGGAAATACATCAAAAACTATTTTATCCAAATATCTATATTTAGTGGTCTGGGAGGCCAAGTATGTCTAAAATTCTGACTTTTAACAATTTATAGAATCTACAAGAATAGGAATTCTGGAAAGTTATGATATGGAAAATGTAGATAATTTAAATCTCTATCAATTCCTAATTTAGTAAAATTTTTTCATGACGGCACCGGGAGGAATGGTAGGTGTTTTATTGTGACTCTACCAGAAGTCATAGAGTAAATCTAATTTGTGCATTGAATAGAGCACCAAATTTGAACAAGATTTACATTTTAAATTTCTCAAAAATATATTAAGATAAGTGTCCTAGAGCATGTCAAAGTTGGCACTTTTACATTGAATATTGCCATTGAAAAAGTAGACAACAATAAAGTAATACAAACCCCTTTTCAATGGCAATATTCAATGTAAAAGTGCCAACTTTGACATGCTCTAGGACACTTATCTTAATAGATTTTTGAGAAATTTAAAATGTAAATCTTGTTCAAATTTGGTGCTCTATTCAATGCACAAATTAGATTTACTCTATGACTTCTGGTAGAGTCACAATAAAACACCTACCATTCCTCCCGGTGCCGTCATGAAAAAATTTTACTAAATTAGGAATTGATAGAGATTTAAATTATCTACATTTTCCATATCATAACTTTCCAGAATTCCTATTCTTGTAGATTCTATAAATTGTTAAAAGTCAGAATTTTAGACATACTGGGCCTCCCAGACCACTAAATATAGATATTTGGATAAAATAGTTTTTGATGTATTTCCTACTTTTTTATGCTCTTTCAAATGAGCTATCGATTGTGGGGATGTGCCTTGTAGTTTGTAAGATATAGCATATTTTAGAAAACCTACCTGTGCTGAGCTACAGGTGCTCGAATCATGTTGTCTCTTCGGGGGTATGTATAGGACTAAAAACCATAGTTGAGGTTTAAATATATTTATTTTATAATAATTGGTTTAGGAATAAATCAATTTTAACTAACCCGGGTCCTACTGACATAACTTTTTTCGAAGTCTGATATATTTAATAGATATGCAGTATGATATCTCATGAATAAATAAGCGCATGTATTTATCAATAAACATATATCAACTTAAAAAAGAAATTGAACTATATTATATTTTATGAAAATTATATTGTTTGTATTTATTTTAATATAAATTTTATTTTTGTCAAACACATTTGATACATGCCCAATATGCAAGTAATCATGCTAACAATCAATTATGGTTTTGGGTTTATACCGCAACTGTATATTAGTCGTAATTCGGATTTAATTTGTCCAACAAATTGTACAAGCAAAGGCAATATTTTTCTAACGACTTATCAGGTATGATTAGAAATGAAAAATTATTGGATAATTTATATGTATTTATGTGTACGTACTGAATGGTAAGAAAAATTGTACTAATAGTTTACAAGTAATCTCATCAAGTTTGTAAAAAGCTTATCAAGTGAATTTAATTTATTTTATTTTATTAAAAATCTTAAATATACAATTTTTATTTACAGTCAATATTTTACGGTCGTGATGTATCGCTAGTCGAGTATATTGTGTGCAAAATGTGTCTCACTA
>CAJPVJ010003682.1:0-10649 GCA_905397405.1 Oppiella nova | reverse complement strand
TGGATTATAAAGTCTGAGTGTTTCGGCAACACATGCCTCCAAATATGGCATTTTGGAGATACTCTCGTATTCAAAGTTGCCGTCAAATGATTTAATCTCTTCGTATAATTTTTGTTGACATTTCTCATTGACCGCCAAATTGTAAAACAAAAACGATAGGAGTGTCGCCGTTGTCTCGTACCCGGCCACAAAAAATATGAAACTCGTGGCCAGAATGTCGATGTCTGTCACATCCATTTTGGTCTTATTTGTTAATTTCAAAGCTTCTGTCGGATCAGTCTTTCCGAAGATCTCTTCATTCAAGTCATCCACTTCTTGTTCATCGGTCTCCACACTCTTGTTCTGTGCGTTAATCATGAGTTGTATGTAATCTCTGTGTTTGGTTTTCTCTGATTTCCGTCTATCCATAATTGACTTAATCTGCATTTATTTAATAATTTTCTTAAATATAAAATATATAATTTTAAAATTTTGTTTACTAACCGCTGACATAAAGAATCTTTGAACACCCGGGTCAGTTAGTTTGAATCCAGCCCATTTGACCAATTTAGGGAAACTGGTTACACCGATAAAGAATAGCCAAACCCTCCAATTCCCGCGAAACACTTTCTGTGCGTTTACTATGAATTCATTTCTCTTTTGGTCGTTATGAGTGTCTATTTTAGTGCCGAAAGCGCACGAAGCGATCACATCCATCGTCAGGTTTCCCATTATTTTCTTCANACTGGTTACACCGATAAAGAATAGCCAAACCCTCCAATTTCCGCGAAACACTTTCTGTGCGTTTACTATGAATTCATTTCTCTTTTGGTCGTTATGAGTGTCTATTTTAGTGCCGAAAGCGCACGAAGCGATCACATCCATCGTCAGGTTTCCCATTATTTTCTTCATTTCTAACTCTTCTTTATTTGCGGCCTTTTTCTCCAAATACTCCTCTAATCTCTTCACGCAATCAATGATAATGGGATGCATTGCTCGCATTTTGCCACTTGAGAAGGTCGGACTTATCTATGAAATGGTCATCAAAATGTTAATTTAGTTTTATTATTAAACATTTAAAATAATATTTGAAATAATGTTTATAAATAGACTGACCACTGATCGCATATTCTTCCACTCGTCTCCCAACAGATTAAATAGTGATCTGTCGTTAAGTGGGTCTCCGGTCACGAAGTCATTCCGGTCGACAAATACATGAAAATCTTTTATATTCATCTCTTTGATGAACTCGGGGTCGGCCACCACTAGAACGGGTCGATCGCCAAGAAATGTGCTGGATTATTTAAAATTAATTAATTAATATATTATTTGTTATTAATTTGTTTATCTACAAACCCATATATTTTTCCATATCTTTTATAATTGTCCATGTTAAGCTCTGCCAATGGCTTCAACCATATTTGCCATAATGTACCCAAAAGTGGTACTGGTTTTGGGCCATCGATTCCACGGGAACTCCAAAACTTGAAATTTCGAGTCAAATAACTGGTTTGAAAATTACAAACATTACAATCAAATAGTAATTTTCTTACAAAGTTTCATTTTAATTGAAACTTACAAATAAAGTATGACCAAAGTAGTTATTAGCACAATCAATGAATTTAATCCAAATAAGCTTGCTAAAATCATTTTGAACTTGTTGAATGTGAAGCTATTAAGGAGTAAAAATGATTTCACTTTAATTTTAACTGAATGGTTGTATTTATATACCAAGGATAATCGAGCAAACAATCAAGTGATTGTTTATAAGTTGTTATCCAATCATTTTGATTGAATACTGTATATATGAACAAAAACTTATTTATATGTTGTATCCTAGAGTAGTATAAATGGCTAGAATTCAAGGACAGAATATTATTCAACTTAAATGAAATAATCGGCAAAATTTCAGACAACTTTAATGCTTATGAAGTAACTAGGTTATAAATTATTATAATTTAATGAAAAACAACTGATGAAATATTTTCACAAAATATCATATTGTATTTTATTAATTTTTATCATTATTTATGATATATAAATTAGAATATGATTCAAAATATTTACTTAAATGTTTATATTTGTGTTCATTCAGTACATTAGGGTCACAATAACCTCAATGACTTTTGTTTTCAATTGAAATAACTTTTAGGCTATAAATAACAGATAATTATATTGATTTATGATATTCTCGCAATAGTCTAAATAATATTTGAATAATTAAATTATTATGTTCAAATTTTGAAAGTCATTTTATCATTATCAGAATACAATTAAATTTTAATGTTCATTAGCTAATCAATAAAACATCAAAATTATTTATTGTTTTAAGTATTAAGTTACTAAACAGTAAATATTTCTTGATTGATTAAAATTTAGTAAACAATTCATTGATATTTATTTATACAATAATAATTTTGATTCAAAATTTAAGTAAAATATTTTAATATAATTTTTATATGTAATTAAATATTTCTAATAATAATATATTACACAATAAATAATTATAAAGACTATCTTAATAATTTTGTTTACACTTTAGATATAGTAGAAATGATACTAGGTACTACAAGATTTCAAAATTAGACTTTGAATTAAATCAAAGTATGATTATAATAAAGTATAGAGAAGGAAATGTATATAAAACCACTTAACTAGACGTTACCAGATTATTCAGGTGAAAACAATGAAATAATTTTTTATATCAAACATTTATTATTAGATAATGAATTAATTTATCGGGTCATTATTTTAATAAAAATAATTTTATCTAATAGCAATTGACATTAATAAAATACATATTCATTTATAATATTATTGTCTTAATTCGATGCCTAAGTTAACATCTCCTGTTGTTAACAGAAACTCCATTTTCTTTAATTTAAGAGGAACTGTAGTATTGGGTGTTCTCACGAATTTGAATTTATTAACCAAATAGGCTATCGCTGTCTTGGCCTCCATTAAGGCAAACCTCATTCCCACACAATTTCGGGGTCCCGTCCCGAACGGCATATAAGTGTATGGAACCAATTGGTCCTTATTCTCGGGCATAAACCTCTCCGGATCCCAACGATCAGGGTTTGGGTAATACTTAGGGCTGTGATGAAGGCTTTGAATGTCAAAGTTGACGAGCATTCCCTTCGGGATCTTCAGTCCTGTATCGCCTACAAAATTATTAGATAAATATTAATTACATATATATATATAGCAATTATTTAAACAAACCGATTGTATAGTCTTCGTTAGCAATTCTACCGATGGCTGAAACGGGATTATAGATTCTCAGGGTTTCGGCAACACATGCCTCCAAATATGGCATTTTCGAGATACTCTCGTAATCATACTTTCCGTCGAAACGACTCACTTCTTCGTATAGCTTTTGCTGACACTTTTGATCCAAAGCTAATCTGTAGGACATAAACGTTAAGAGAGAGGCAGTCGTCTCATATCCGGCCACAAAGAATAGAAAACTTGTGGCCAATATGTCGGCGTCTGTTATATCGCCTTTCAATTTATTCTTCAAAACTGTTGAATCGATTTTTCCGAAGATCTCTTCATTCAAGTCATCCACTTCTGGTTCATCGATGTCTTGTTTCTTGTTTTGTGCGTTAATCATAAGCTGTACGTAATCTCTGTGTTTGGTTTTCTCCGATTTACGCCTTTCCACGATTGACTTAATCTGCAAATATATTATATTAACAATTGATTAAAACATTAAAAAAATATAATACTAACGGCTGTAGAGAAGAATTTCTTAACACTCGGGTCTGTCTGTTCAAATCCTGTCCACTCAAGGATTTTAGGGAAAGTGGTGTACAGCAGAAAGAAGACCCAAATCCTCCAATTCCCTCGAAATACTTTTTGTGCATTCACTACAAACTCATTGTTGGGGTCGTTATGAGTGTCTATTTTAGTGCCGAAAGCACACGAAGCGATCACATCCATCGTCTAAAGAAGACCCAAATCCTCCAATTCCCTCGAAATACTTTTTGTGCATTCACTACAAACTCATTGTTGGGGTCGTTATGAGTGTCTATTTTAGTGCCGAAAGCACACGAAGCGATCACATCCATCGTCAGATTGCCCATCGCTTTCTTCATCTCCACGTCCTCTCCATTCCTCGACTTCTGCTCCAAATATTTCTCTAATCTCTTCACGCAATCAATGATAATGGGATGCATTGCTCGCATTTTGCCACTTGAAAAGGTCGGACTAATCTATTCATTAAATATATTGTTTAATAATTAAAACCTAATCACGAAAGTCAACGAACAATTGATCGCATTTTCTTCCACTCGTCTCCCATTAGATTAAACAGTGATCTGTCCTGAAACGGATCCCCAGTTTTAAAATCGTTGTGATCGACAAAGAGATGAAAATCTCTAATATTCATGTCTTTTATCAATTCGGGATCATTTATCGTAAGGATCGGGCGAGTACCCAGGTATTCCCTATAGTTTTTAAATAATACAATAGTTTTATATTTAAAAATTAAATATAATTATCATTCTAAAAGAGTAAACTTTATATAAAAAGTGCTAGAATAAATTATTGAATTACCCGTATATTCTTCCATATTTGTTGCTATTATACAGAATATTCTCGTGAATTGGTCTCACGAATATCTCCCAAAGAGTTCCAAAGAAGGGGAGTGGTGTGGGGCCAGGTATGCCACGGGATGACCAATATTTGTAATTCCGAGTCAAATAGCTATATGAATAAAAATCTTACAATTTTTAGGATATTCTTAAAATTTGGTTATAAAATATAATAATACTTACAAATACAAAGCCACTATACCAGCAGTGAATAGAAAAAGTGAATTTAGACTAAATAAAGTGGAGAAAAACATTTTTACAAAAACATAAGACTTTTTATAAGTAGCAATTTATAACTGCCAATTCACAAACACTGAATATAATTTATAAGACTTTCATTTCTTTATATACTATATTTCTTGGGATACAATCTATTAATCAAATAATTTTACACCAAAATGATTAGATAACAAGGTGTGCGATGTATCAAAATAAATCATATTGTATTATGAAAGTTTCAAATAAAAACATCACTTAAATACATGAATTACAATTGAAGGCCAAAGTTACTCGGATCACAATTAAGTTTGCATCATATTTTGCAAACAACTACCGGTACCGTATGTAATACATACTATGTATCCACAACATAACTAGAGTAAATAGTGTTAATGGTGTCTATACTGTACTGACGTCTATTTGATCCGCCCATTGATATTCTAAGACTCATCGATGGCTAAAAAGACTTACGACTTGTTGTTTAAGCTCTTATTAATAGGCGACTCGGGAGTGGGAAAGCAAGATATACTCTTCAGGTTCTGCGACGACGCCTTCAACACCACATTCAACTCAACCATAGGTATTGACTTCAAGATTAAAACCATTGAATTGAGAGGAAAACGGATTAAACTTCAGATGTGGGATACGGCCGGACAGGAGAGGTTCCACACGATAACCACCAGCTATTACAGGGGAACGATGGGTATAATGTTGGTCTACGACATCACAAACGCCAACAGCTTTGATAGTATCGCCCAATGGCTTAGAAATATCGACGAACACGCCGACAAAGACGTGGAGAAAATAATTTTAGGAAATAATTGTCATATGAATGACAAACGGATGGTCACCAGAGAGAGGGGCGAGACCTTCGCCAGGGATCACAACATTAGGTTCTTAGAGACGAGTGCGAAGGCCGACATCAATATAGACCGAGCTTTCCTTGAATTAGCCGAAGCCATACTCCATAAGCAAACGGCGGGTCAGAACCCATCGGATAGCGCCGACAGAGTAAACGTCTCCTCACAGGACCCCAAAGTGGGCTCAAAGTGTTGTATATTATAAGATCGGCCACTAATTTGCACTCAATTATAGCTTTGTTTGCATAACACATATTGTATACGACTTCTAGATTTTCATCGATTTGTTAAAAAGATTTTATTTAATACAAATGAAGAGCTCAAAAATGGTTATATTTATGTATTATAATTTATAAAGAGATAGTGTAAAGGACATCATCTTTAATTATGTGAATACACATCTCTATAAATAAATTCAATTGTACTGTTACTGATGAAATTACCATCAAACTTTTGGAAATATCTTAAGTTTATTACTGGTACTTGTTTATTTGTAATTGAATGGCTTATTCTTGAAATGTTATAAATTCTTGCTATTCAAGTTTTAATAGTAATGAATAAATACTTTTGATGAATAACTTATAAAAATCAATACAAAAAAATATATTAAACGTATACTGAACCGCAATTTAAGTACATTAGGGTTACTTTTCATAAACAAATTGCTAACGATAAGTTTGACGATAAATATTCAAGGGCATATTATTCGATAGAAATCTATATTAATTATGCAATTTTTATTTTTATTTTATTCTTTCTAAATGTAATTAAATTGTAAATAAAAAAATAAAATAAAATATTTAAAAATGCGTTTAATAAGAAAGTCACTTTTATTTCTGTTAAACTCTCTATACTCTCGATACATTAATATACAACGTTTATAGTTTGTATTGATCAAAAACAAGTGGACCAAACTGTCCTAGATAAAACTACATATTTAAATACAAAATACTTGGATATAATAAATATTTAGAAGATATAAATATAAGAAAATATTTAAACATTAGTATTATTTTCTTAATTCAATTCCAATGTTAACATCTCCTGTTGTTAACAGAACTTCAAACTTCTTTATTTCAAGAGGAACTGTAGTATTGGGTGTTCTCACGAATTTGAATTTATTAATCAAATGGGCTATCGCTGTCTTGGCCTCCATTAAGGCAAACCTCATTCCCACACAATTTCGGGGTCCCATTCCGAACGGCATATAAGTGTATGGAACCAATTGGTCCCTATTCTCGGGCATAAACCTCTCCGGATCCCAACGATCAGGGTTTGGGTAATACTTAGGGCTGTGGTGTAGGGTTTGCATATCAAAGTTAACCATCATCCCCTTCGGAATTGTTAGTCCGGTATCGCCTATATATCGATAAATATTAATAATTTTATGTGACTGATATTTAACTATAAAACAAACCAATAGTATAGTCTTCGTTAGCAATTCTACCGATAGCTGCGACGGGATTGTATATTCTCAGGGTTTCGGCAACACATGCCTCCAAATATGGCATTTTCGAGATACTCTCGTAATCATACTTCCCGTCGAAACGACTCACTTCTTCGTATAGTTTTTGTTGACACTTTTGATCCAAAGCTAATCTGTAGGACATATACGTCAGAAGAGAAGCAGTGGTTTCATATCCGGCCACAAAGAATAAGAAACTTGTGGCCAATATGTCTTCATCTGTTATCTCTGTCTTCTGTTTATTATATTTCAAAGCGTCCGCCGAATCGACTTTTCCAAAGATCTCTTCATTCAAGTCATCCACATCTGCTTCATCGGTGTCTTGTTTCTTGTTTTGTGCGTTAATCATAAGATTTATGTAATCTCTTTGTTTGGTTTTCTCCGATTTACGCCTTTCCACGATTGACTTAATCTGAAATTATATTATATTAACAATTACATAAACTAATATTATATATAAATATTTATTTAATATAATACTAACGGCTGTGGAAAAGAATTTCTTGGCACTCGGATCTTGGATCTGAAATCCGGTCCATTTGATTAGTTTAGGGAAAGTACTGTTTAGTATAAAGAAGACCCAAATCCTCCAATTCCCTCGAAATACTTTTTGTGCATTCACTACAAACTCATTGTTGGGGTCGTTATGAGTGTCTATTTTAGTGCCGAAAGCACACGAAGCGATCACATCCATCGTCAGATTCCCCATCGCTTTCTTCATCTCCACGTCCTCTCCATTCCTCGACTTCTGCTCCAAATATTTCTCTAATCTCTTCACGCAATCAATGATAATGGGATGCATTGCTCGCATTTTGCCACTTGAAAAGGTCGGACTAATCTATTCATTAAATAGATTGTTATTAATAAAAATTAAATAAATCTATATTATAGTCAACTCACAATTGATCGCATTTTCTTCCAGTCCTCTCCGGTTAGATTAAACAGTGATCTATCGCTAAATGGATCTCCGGTTTTAAAATCGTTGTGATCGAAAAATACATGAAAATCTCTAATATTCATGTCTTTGATCAATTGAGGGTCATTTATTACAAGCATTGGTCTCGAACTCAAGTATGTCCTATTAGTTTAGGGTGTCAATTAAATGAAGTTACTTTGTATTTAATTTATAATAAATAACACAAAACAATGCATTACCCGTATATTCTTCCATATTTTTGGCCATTATATACAATACCCTCAGGAAAAGGTCTTAAGAACAGGTGCCATAGAGTGCCAAAGATGGGCAGTGGTGTGGGACCAGGGATGCCACGGGATGACCAATATTTGAAATTCCGAGTCAAATAACTATATGATTAAAATAGAAGTAAAATAGTTTACATTCACACAAAATTTTTATTAGTAAATAGTTTTATATTAAATAATATTTAGATATAGAGATTCTTTGTTTGATGACATTTATTATAAAGTATACTTACAAATAATAAATAATAAATTAAATAATACTTACAAATACAATGCTATCAAACCAGCGGTGAATATATAAAATGAATTAAAACTAAATAATGTCGAGAATATCATTTTTGCAAACAATTTGGTTCTTGTTTGTAGTCAACTAAACTACTTGTAAGTGTAAAATGTATTTTGATTTCAATTCTTTATATACAATTTGTTCATAAATACAATCAAATATTCAGGAATTATCAAATAACTTTTACTCCCGACTGATTAGATTATATTTATATGCAGTATATAAAAAATAATTTCTATACTACAGTATATAATCTATAGTAAACTTTCAAACAATAACATCACTTAAATACGTGAATTCAATTGAAGGCCAAAGTGTCTCGGCTCACAACAAAGTTTGCATCAAATATTATAAACGATACTTTGCGCACAACTGAATAAATGAAGAAATCAGTTGTCAAACCTTTGCAAAAACTATAATTTCTATACTTGCTAAAGGGTGTGATAATTATTCAAACTTGTAATCAAAAATCTTATCAAATTCTGTTAAGCATACCATCAGTAAATACTTTTCACGAATAGCTCAATAAAACAATATACCTGTATTTGACTATATTGCGAACTGCATTACCATTGAGTTTAGTACTTTAGGTTTGATTTTTCATACAAACAAATCATTAACAATATTTGATTGAAGGACATATTTTAACTGATTTTGCAGTTAATGTGAATTTATTTGTGCAGTTATGCAATGATTGCATCCTTTTGTTATTGAAATATTTCTAAAAGTTATTAGCCTTATAATATAAGTTAAAATGAATTATTTACTACAAAATATTAAATTAGATAATTTGAGTAATTATACACGCAAACTTTATTCTCATTTAAATACTAAAACTATACATTTAAATACCCTGTACATTAAATACCCTGTACAGCACAAATACAAATAATGTCTGTGCGTATAGTTTCTGGTGGACAGACAGGTGTGGACAGGGCTGCCCTCGATGTGGCCATACATTTAAATATAGAGCACTCGGGTTGGTGTCCGAGAGGCAGACGAGCAGAGGATGGAGTGATCAGTGATTTATATGATCTCAAAGAGACTACCAGTGATTGCTATGAAGACCGGACTTTGTTTAATATCCGTGACTCGGAGGTCACACTAATTCTCATCCCTAATGGCAGTGAAGTGAATGCCATCAGCGATGGCACCAAACTTACGGTACAAGAGTTGACACGACTTTCCAAACCTTACCTTATAATCAAAGTTTGCGATCAAATCAATGAATCACTAGTAGAGGAATGCGTGGAATGGCTGTCCACTCATAAGCCTAAAATAGTAAACATTGCCGGCCCTCGAGAGTCCACTTGTCCGGGTATTTATGCTACAAGTTATGCACTTATAAAACATATTTTCCACAAATATAAACTATCCATGGATAACTCATAATATTTTTAGAGATTAATAAAAAGTAATTTTTATTCATTTATACGTGTAATATTATCTATGAATATTCTTATGTAGAACATATTATTATTATGTAGAATTTAAATTAAAATAATTTCTAATAGTTTTATATTAATTTTTATTAAAATATTCTTCAAAAAGTGTAAAACTATAATGATTTTGGTTTTATTATACAATTATAAAACTATTGTCTCACTTCCACTCTAATGGTTCCCATATCTAAAGCCTGAGTGAATACAACAAACTTTTTGTACGTAAACTCGGTCTTAGTGTTTGGCGTTTGTGTGAACTTATATTTGGATACAATCTGATGGACAGCGGTAAAGACATGAATATTAGAGATTTTCATGTATTTTTCGATCACAACGATTTTAAAACCGGAGATCCATTTAGCGATAGATCACTGTTTAATCTAACCGGAGAGGACTGGAAGAAAATGCGATCAATTGTTCGTTGACTATAATATAAAATTATTTGATTTTTATTAATTAACAGTATATATAATGTCATCAAACAACAAATTTCTATATCTAAATATTATTTAATATAAAAATAAGTTACTAATAAAAATTTTGTGTGAATGTCAATTATTTGATTCATATTTTAATCATATAGTTATTTGACTCGGA
>CAJPVJ010003680.1:0-10650 GCA_905397405.1 Oppiella nova | reverse complement strand
TGCCTCCCCTATGCCTCCCCTATGCCTCCCCTATGCCTCCCCTCCCCCTCTCTGCCAATCGATTCTTATTACCGATTCTTATAATCGGTGAATATATGTGTTATGAGTTGCAGTTAGTTATGGTTATCACTCATTGTGTGTTCGACTCATTCAATGCACTCAAAGTAATCCCAAATTGTATCCACAATATAGTGAATAGTCTTACAGTTTGTATGAAAACTGCATTACATTGACGCCATCTTCACAAACTCATCACAAATACTATATTAATAACTATTAATAACTATTAATAACTATTAATAACTATTCATATCTTTTAATTTCAATGCTTTTCAGATAATTATAATATTACTCAATAAATGTATCGTAATTATAAACACACGATAAGTTGTCAAATATTGTACACAATTATTGCCTATAGATTTATTTGCGCAATAAATGTTCATGGTACATGTGAAATGAACGTGCTAATTAGTAAATTAAATTTTTGTAATTTAGTTAATATGCTTATAAAATAATTTGAATCACTTTTAGAAATTATAAAATTATAGCCATTCGTGAAAATAACGGGTGTTCAAAAAGGTACGCAAAAAGTTATAAATTTATTATTCAAAAACTACAAAAGATATCATAATCAAATCAAATTCAAATTTAAGATAAAAGTATGGGATTTTGTTTTGAATAATAAAATAATTTTCATTTGATATACAAATGAGTTGTTAGTCATTGATTTCAAACCCTTGTTTACATAGTAATTACTCAATGTCTATGCAATAGAGTTCAGTGTGTGGACAACAATATGATGGGCCATAAAGGCAATAAATTTAGTGTATGGCTCGGAAGTCTGGCTCAAAGTGACGGAAAAATTTTGACAATATTTATCATTAAATCCCATACTTTTATCTTCAAAATGCTTTATATTCCATTAAATTATCCTTTGTAGTTTTTGAATAATAAATTTATATCTTTTTGCGTACCTTTTTGAACACCCGTTATAATCATTTGGCTCACGAGTGATGGCATCATATTTGCCATGAATTCCCACTTTTGTTAGTTTGTGGAGAATATGAACACAAACAACAGGAATAACCAAAACTATTAATGAGTAAAATTCATATTATTTTATGAATATTATGTCTTATATTAAGACTTACAATGAAACAGTGATTACAAAGCAATTTTACCTTTTCCCTATTGTATTACATAATACTTTATATTTAAGAAATATTTATTATTAGATATATTTGTGTGCCAACGAAACGTTAAAATGAATTACTTTTTACTAGTTTTCTGTTTAATGGCTATAAAATGCGTGAATTGTACGAATAGATTAGAGTTAGGAATCACAGAATATTCTCATGAATTGACAAATAAATATTTATCGATTGACAAAACGGTTAATAAATCTGATAAGCATTTGATTTCAGAATCTATTATTAATCAACCAAATGGTCTGCAATCACAAGAATCTAATGGTAATAATTTGTATTCATCAATGTAAGTAAATCATGTACAGTATACAGTTTTATCAAATATTCAGCTTATAAAGGTGTGATATTAAAAACTAATAGATAACTACCGGTAAAATAAAATTTATGAAAAATATTTAAATATTTATGAAAACATTTGATAAAATTACTATTAATTACAGAAGTTATTGGATTGAAGGCATAATTTGGACCATTTTTGTGCTCACTTACGAAGATGGGTCACGTATTTACAGGATTTATGCGCTAATCGACTGATTAAACAATATCTATTTATGATATTTAAATCAAATCAAATTATTATTCCGTGTTGTTTTCAATAATTTGTAAAAAGATTGAATAAATTAATTATAAGAGATATTGGATTGAAGACATTTTAGTAACTTATAACTTATAGTACTGCAATGAAATTGTTTTATAGTTTTTCTTTAATTATGCCTTAATATCAATCTATTTTAAATAAATATTAAGTATACATATTTGTAAAATCTTTATAAATAAGGGTTACTTATACCCAATATAAATATTCATTCAATTATTTAAATATGTTTATTTTTTATTATTAAAAATAAAATATCTTAAATTATGAGTTTATTCTACACATTGACAACATCCTTGTTATCTGTATTCATAATATTGTTATTATTAGAAAGTATTGTTTCATTAATAGCCACTTTATCTAACATCTCATTGGCATCAAAGGCTACATTCTTGATAGTTTATTCTACACATTGACAACATCCTTGTTATCTGTATTCATAATATTGTTATTATTAGAAAGTATTGTTTCATTAATAGCCACTTTATCTAACATCTCATTGGCATCAAAGGCTACATTCTTGACCACAACATCTCCATTATTATTGTTAATGTCCTCCAAAGCGGTCACTTCTTTGCCATTTTGCCACTTATTGTTGTTGTCGTCAAATATATCTCCTCTGCTCTCATCCCTCTTGTATATCATATTCAAGAGATTGGCGAATGGTTTGGTCACCAATACGTTCACGATTATGGATAATATGAAGGTTGTTATGTAGTCAAATAAGACAACTGTCCACTGATTGCAAGTAACATTAAATTAGTGAAATGCAATTATTGAATATTAAGTAGAAATACAGACCACATAATAGTTGCTGTAGAATATACGCTCTCTCGTAGTCCCGATTCTGTACAGCAATACAAATAAGTGGAGCTTTGGTTTGAAATAAAAAATATAAGCTATTAAAATATAAGCTATTAATACTGTATCACTATTTATAACTTGATCATACCATATAAAACTCAAGCATTAGATTAGCAAATGGTTTAAATCCTTTCCAACTGAAGAACGCGTTTATAAAACCTAATAAAAACTTTTGTAAATTTAAAAAATCATTTTACGATTTCTATGAAACCTGCTCTCCCTGTGCAACAGGCATAGAAAGTCCAGCTCCAACCGGCCCCATAACATAGTTTTGACAACAGAATCCAATTTGTAATTTCAAAATCAGTTTTCCCTCTTGTATATCATATTCAAGAGATTGGCGAATGGTTTGGTCACCAATACGTTCACGATTATGGATAATATGAAGGTTGTTATGTAGTCAAATAAGACAACTGTCCACTGATTGCAAGTAACATAAAATTAGTGAACTGCAATTATTTAATATTAAGTAGAAATACAGACCACATAATAGTTGCTGTAGAATATACGCTCTCTCGTAGTCCCGATTCTGTACAGCAATACAAATAAGTGGAGCTTTGGTTTGAAATAAAAATTATAAGCAATATAAAATATATTGTATCACTATTTATAACTTGATCATACCATATAAAACTCAAGCATTAGATTAGCAAATGGTTTAAATCCTTTCCAACTGAAGAACGCGTTTATAAAACCTAATAAAAACTTTTGTAAATTATTTTTTAGTAAAATGCTAAAGATACTTTGGACGAGAGGGACACGTTGTCCGTATCTTTCAGGTCGAGGTTGGCCGGGGTATTGTATCAAAACTGTTGTCTTAGGTTAAACATTAAAGTTTTAGTCAAACAGAATATTCTCTAAAATTAAAGTAATTCCGGTGCCAAAAGAGGGCATATGCTGTAAGAGCCCATGTGATCAACCAAATGAATAACTCGCCTATAATTCCTCCCAAATACACATTTGGGTGCCTTTTGATTAGGAAACCCACTAATATTCCCAACACATAGAGTTGGACGTGAGATTCAAAGCCCCATAAATGATGTGATATACTACTGGTTATTGTATCGAAACTTAGGCTTTTGTAGGCCTCGAAAAAGTGTGGAATTCCTACTAATAATTTAGGCGCTATGGATATGAATGAGCCCAACATTACTGCAAACAATGACCAAACTATGCCTACTGTCGGACTCATGTATAGAATAACTACAAATAACGGGGCTAACAGGTAAAGCTGGAAGTCTGTTGAGGCATACCTGTCCACATCAAATAATCAATATTAGAAACATACAAAATGCTTGTTTACATTTATCATAAAATCAATACCATGTTACGGGTACGCACTGTAAGGAAAGGCAGAAAAGGATTTACAAAAAAAACTCTTATAGTCTTTAAACAGTGATTTGATAGCTTGCATACCGTAACCATATTTGGGAATGAAATGTAGTTATTGAACATAAATATAGTTGGAAGTGGATTTTCAATGCATGGCTTTTGTAGTATTTGACTCACGAGAGGCCAAAGAGGACCTAGGTTCATTAAATTAAAAGAAAAAAATTATTTAAAAATAAAATATTATTGTCATTATTTGTATATAACAATATATGGCAGGGGATAATTAAGTTTACTTTTACATTACCGTTAGCGACAGTCTTAATACCCCTAATATGCTTTTATAGACATTAACAAAATTTAAATGTTTATAATCTACGATAAAAATAATTTATATTTTAAAAAATATTAATATGCAATACAAACCTATAAAAAGCATATTTAATATAATCGAAAGCACCTCTTGTTTTGTCTAATTTAGTTAACAACACATAAGAGCACAATAACCCTGATAAACAAACATATAAATTAATAAATCAATATTCTTGATGTCAAAGCATACCATCCCATACCTCCCATCAGAAAGAAAGTGTCCGTAAGATTCCAGTTAATGAGCAAAATATAGCGTAACATTGAGTGAAAGTTATAGGGGGCCGACTCACTGGCCTTTTTGCTCTGAAAGGGTAGGTATCCCATGTCGTACTCGTGTTGCAAAATCATCCAAAAGCAAAGTATGGCTCGAATGCCATCCATAGCCGACAATCGGTTAGGTTTGGCCGACACATCAAATATGGCCACAAAATTGGGTACAATTGCGAAACAATTGGTTATTGTTATATACCGTCCCCTATTAATTCAAATGAAAATGTAATGGCAATCGCTGTCAGAATTATGGGAATTATACGAAAATATCTGTAATTGTTTTAAATTTACAAATATTAGATGCTATTTTTATTTTTAAAAAATATTAATATGCAATACAAACCTATAAAAAGCATATTTAATATAATCGAAAGCACCTCTTGTTTTGTCTAATTTAGTCAACAACACATAAGAGCACAATAACCCTGATAAACAAACATATAAATTAATAAATCAATATTCTTGGTGTCAAAGCATACCATCCCATACCTCCCATCAGAAAGAAAGTGTCCGTAAGATTCCAGTTAATGAGCAAAATATAGCGTAACATTGAGTGAAAGTTATAGGGGGCCGACTCACTGGACTTTTTGCTCTGAAAGGGTAGGTATCCCATGTCAATGAGCACAACGTTTTAGTAGGTTTTCGTTTCATACCGAGCTTACGGTAGGTATCGGCTGTTAGCCAATCCAAACCGGCTGTGTAGTTTATACCGGTGTTTTAACCCATGTTAACGCTTTGTTAACCTCACTCGGACTACTGGTGACAATGGTTTGCCATCAGGTGTTGGCTTTTCTGTTATTGAAAGTCTTATCAAATAAATAATTGTACAAATTATACATATAGATGACATCAATGCCAGACAAACTCTAGGTAGACAAAAAAATCTGGTGACAATGGTTTGCCATCAGGTGTTGGCTTTTCTGTTATTGAAAGTCTTATCAAATAAATAATTGTACAAATTATACATATAGATGACATCAATGCCAGACAAACTCTAGGTAGACAAAAAAAATATATAAATAATTAAAAAATAAATTTTTAAAATGTTATTACATTGAAATTGTTTGGTATTTATCAACGTCAACGGGTTTGCCCTTATAATCGCAATCGGGATTAATAATAATACTCATATGTGTCAGTGGATAGAGTACTAAAAAATGCCAAATTCATACAAACTATTAATTACAAACAGTTTACAAATATAGATAAATAATTATACTTTTATTGATAGCCCACTCGGCATCCTTAGCACTACAGACATTTGGCAGACAAATACCGGGCGGTAATCGTATGTTGTCGTGACCTAAGTATTCAATATATCTGAGCAGCCCTTCCACGAAATGGCCGTCCGTTTCATTGTTTAACCGCTTTTCTAAAGAATTTTCTTCACTTGAGTTAAGCCTTTGTTTCAAATAATTTAAAAGCATGTCATCATTGCGTTTATTATCCTCAGGTGTGTGGGCATCACTGGCCGGAATCATTGGTGTGGGAATACCCAGAGCACAGTACTGGCCCGTAATGGTAGGTTGATCCCATTGGTAGGTGCTCTCAATTTCTATACATTCATCGTATTCACCGAATGGGAGGGAACTCACCTCAACCTTTCCGATTGGCGACGAATCCATGACTTGTAATGAAATTAATATTTTATTTATTTTAACTAAATTTAATTTCTATAACTAATTATTATGACATCAATTATAAGACATACATTTCATGGCCCACTGTTCTTGCGCCCTAACCGCCTGTCCAATCCTCGCCATAGCTGTCATGCAATCTGAGGGCAAATCGACGTAAAATAGGAATTCCGATAGTCTGGGCGCCACACGCTTTAAGATGGGATCCATCTTTCGGCTAATATTCTTCTGCAACTGATCCAAACGCTTCACTTTAGCTATACTTTCGGCGAATGTGAACGACTTCTGAGTGAAATCCAATTTCTTCCCCTCTTCGTAGTCTTCGGGCAACAGTAGGGCTGAGTAGTGGTCAACAAACTCATCGACAGTGCATTCGTCGTCGTCTTCATCCTCTTCATCTGCGTCCTCATCGCCATAATCATCGACGTCTAAGGGATCGCCATCCGTGCCATTCAACGATTGGTTTGAGAAAAGGCTGGAGTTGTTATCCAATTGATAATCAGTGTCTGTTATGTCGTCCGAATCATAATCACTTTCATTACAATTAATTAAAACTATACATGCTATAAATAATAAAAATAGTATCCTGATTAACTTGAAACATTTCATATTTACTTATATGGCTATTATATAAACTTTATTCAATAGTTTTTCAAAATTAGTTTACATTAGGACTAGATATTTGTGTGAAATACACTGATCTGACATAATTTGGCTAATATTATAGAAAGAAAATGATTACAAAATTAAGTGAAGACTAATGAAAAACCCACGAAAAAGAATATTTATTTAAAAACTCATTTAAGATGTATTTCTGTTAAGTAATAAAAGTTATAATTAATTTCCTTAAAAAAAACCAGTAGTCATTTGTTGTCAAATTATCATAATAATATACAATAAAGTAATATTAAACAGAATTTAATACTATTTATAGAAGAGTAGCTTTTCGTAAACAGATAAAAATAATGGTTATTTCTGTCAATATATACATATATTTCACTTTGTGGTGTAATTAAAAGCAGTTTGTCAATCCTTTATGAAAATCCAAATTTAAAATATTTTATACATAATTAAAATTACATATTATTTAATAAAATTAGAAAACTATATATTAATTTATAAATTTCTTTTTAAAAGATGAAAATACAGTAATTCATTTTAATTTATAATAATATCCGGGTAGTTTTACTAATATTATATAATTTTATTATTTAGTAATATAGTACTAAGAATTGTTTTCTCAAATTTATGAATTATTCTCTTTTTATTTATAATTTAGTAACAATTTTATCTGAATTGTTTTGAACACCATTAAAATGTTTGATATCTTGTACGTCGAGCACTGGAAATGGATTTTTAGAGTTGTTATCCAAAACCATATGATGATGATTATTATTGTCAACATTTGATAAATTCTTGTCAAATATTTTCTCTCTGGAGAAGGTCTTAGATTTTGTTTGGGGTTTAATCAACGCCTGAGTCATTGCGGCGAAGGGTCGCGACACCAGAAAGCCTGCCATTACTGCCAACACATAGGAGGACACGAAGTCGGCGATGGCTGAAGACCACTATATCATGGATTTTGAATATCATTATTTAATTTAAGACATATAATACATAAGATATATTTTTAGTAAATGATATTCTTACAATATAATATTCATTATATGTACGAAGCTCTCTCTGTACACCGATTCTGTACACAAACACAAATGTATGCATCTGTTTGGATAAGTTGTAAAATTATAATTAATAATTTTTATAAGTTAGAAGCAATATTAATATAATTTAAATTTTTTAAAACTTTTATATCATACAATATAGATTTCAAGGGACATGTTATCGACTACTTTAAATCCTTTCCAACCAATTATATCACTTAAAATTCCTAAGATTTAATGATAATTTTATTACTACAACAAATGTAAACATAATTAACTTTAATAATTCAAACCCCATCTGCCAGTAGACGTGCCGTATATAAGCCATGCAAACCACGATAGATATAATGGTTTGTGAAAAAATAGATAGAGATAGTGTTCGTATGGACCATATTCAAAACCGGGCATGATCATATCCTTTTGCCAATACATATGACCCAATGTTATCAAGAAAGTGGTCAACCAAATGATCACATGACCTATAGATCCGCCTAAGTATGCTTTCGGATGATATCTGACAGCGTAGGCCAATAACATGCCTATGAGTTGGGTTTGAATGTAGTTAAGAGGTCCCCAATAATGTGATTTCCAGCCCAACATTATTTGTTTGGCATTGTGATGACTTAGTATCTCATATGCGTGTAGGTCTCCCATCACAAACCGATTGAATGGGGGTATTATGATTCCTATTACCAGTAATATAAGCATCCAGTACAAACCTTTCCGGCCTAATTTATAAAGCACTAGAAAAGCTATCGGTGCCATTGCGTACAATTGAAAATCCATTGATGAATACCTTAATATAAATAAGAATAATCAATTAATAGACATTTGAATACTATAATAATGAGTACAAACCATGTTATTGTCATACACTATAAAAATGAAAATATATAATAAAGATAATTAATAACAACTTATTAATAATACATTAATCATTCAAACAAACCTGAAGTGATGACAATATAGTAGTGTTTTCATTTGGATAGTAAAGTATATTATTTGTCATTAATAAAGGTTTATACCATCTCTCATAACAGGGATTCACAAAATAAATAAGTATTGTATTCCAAAATGGACCTTTGTAACATGATAAAATATTTGATCATACAAATATAATATAAATAATTTAGTATATTAATTAATTAATTAAGCTAAAATTAGTAATATCACTGATATTTACCTGAACCAGTAAACTCAAATAAAAATGTTACGAGTAGTCCAAATAAAATAATAGGTATTAATCGTAGATATCTATTAAATTATAAAAAAAAATACCAGCATAAATCTTATTATTTATTATAAAATAAGAGGTACGAAGTACCTGAAAATTAAATAATTTAAATAATTGAACTGTCCATTACTTTTCTCGAGTTTTGACATCATTGTGTTAAATAATACAAAACCTATTTAACAAACAAAATTTACTAATAAATTATTAGTTACTAGAATAAACCAAATCTAATTAAAACCTGTGATTATCATAAAGTTGTCCATAAGTAATATATTTGGGAAAATCATATTTCTATAATCGTGAATCATTTTATAAGAAGAGCTGAGAAAAAAGTTTTTGTTGGTTAGAGTTATGCATCCAAACTCATAGGTGTGAAGGATAACCACCCAAATGGTAAGACAGGCCCGGTATCCGTCTAATGCTTTAAATTTTCCGTACTGTTTGAGACTAAACATAGATTTGGCGCTATTTCTGGCCGAAAAACATTTAACTATAAATGCAATTGAAGTCCCTTTTATTAATCCCTTAATACAGGCAATAAAAGGGAGACAATCAATGGCAGTACTCGACACAAATGTTATTACAACAGCACCGATGGCTATACTATTGAAATAAAAATTAGTTTAATGTTAAGTATTTAACTTTAAATAACTCATACATTGAGATAATTTGGAATTTATTTAATTTAAGAGGTTTTTCGACATAATCGCAGTCTTCGTCCACAAAGACGGGAATCCGAGTGATTGGATACGAGACTGAAGTATATATTGATTCAACGATTAAACTGGAGATACTTGTGATTAAACAAAAACTTACTTTCGGTAAGAGCTTTGGACATATCTGCAGGTTTACATGTGGTGGGCAAACAAAGTCCGTTCACTAGGTATGTGTTATCAAACAACTGATTATCTATGAACTCCAGAGCCTGCGAGAGATCGTCGGCACTCATGCGATACAAAACTTTTCGATAGTTTTCAAACATTTGATTAAAAAAATTCTTGTGATTAAAGGCCGGCTTTTCAGACGAGTTTGGAGATAATTTCTGGCCTATGTTTTCCAGATATTCCCGGGGCACTGAATGGGGACTTACATCCATATTGTCCCTGATATCCATTCCACAGTATTGCCCATAGATTTTAGGTTTATCTTCTTCATCGGGACTTTCAATACTCAAACACTGGTCGTAATTACCAAATGTGGGTCCACTCATGTCTATCATTCCTGAAGGGGGTCGGGGCTGCGCGTCAAAGACTTAAAGTTTGGGAATTTTATAGAATTTAGTAATTTATTGTGTAATAAAATTGTAGTCGAGGTATAACTTACACTTAAGGGCCCAAACCTCTCCATTTCTGGCGGCACTCATAATCCTCATGAGAGATGTCATGCAATTTGGCTCCAAATTAATTGTCATCAATGCTTCTGACATACGATTTGTGATCCGTTTATTAAATTCACTCATTTTTCTGCTTATATTTTG
>CAJPVJ010003679.1:0-10653 GCA_905397405.1 Oppiella nova | reverse complement strand
TATTTATGGTATAAGTTCAATTGCATTAAGGTACAATTCTCCCAAAATCATCTCGATCATTTTTGTGTGAGTCTTTACATCATGGTTCACCCCATAATAGGCCGGTTCACCCACAGTAACCACATAGGGTGCCAATTTGGTTGTAAGGTCCAGGGAGAGTATTTGATAGCAATTGTCATACTTCGATACACCCATGTCCTCTTCGTCCCGTGTTAAACATTGTTGAGTTTCAAAATTAGTCACACTGTCCTGGAACACTTTCTGAATTTGCTTGACCAACTTATTACGCTCGGTATCATCCATGTTATACCCAGAATAGGACACGCGTGCCATTGGGTTACTTGCTGCTTTTATCTTTGACAATATGTGTTTGCCCTGGATTAAATACAAATAATTTAGTTGTTTTTAAAAACTAATTTAATAATACTTACAATGGGGCTAAGGTCCTTGTTAACTGCCGGTGCTGACCAAACCATATGAATGGCAATACAAACAATAATAACTCCAGTCAAAATGTATTAATAGTCTAATGGTGACCAGGTACATTTGTAATATGTTTATTGAATACAATATTATATTCAAGTTAATTATTGTTTCTGAAAACTTTATTATATAGGAAATTTGTTTAAATTTTTGTACGTAATCAAGGTATATTAAGAAATTATGGTGTAATGGCTAATTTCATTAGAAAAACTATTGTTTGAAATTGAATTCTTACTAATCTCTTATAGTATCTGATTATAGTATCTGACAAATAGGCTATTTTCTCAACATCACCCTGTCCAAATTATGTTGCAATAATCAGTAAATGATTAAACCTAAAAAACAAGTGATTATCACGGTTGCAACATGGCAAAATCCTTGAACTTTTGTAGTACATGTAAATTATAAGTTATAAATGAACTAGTCAACTCTATAGGGATACCTGTCTTAAACCAATAAAGGGACAGTTGTACTTAGAGTTGCTTTTGTTATATTATTTTGCACAGATTTTGCAATATAATTGGTAATCCAAGTACATTGGTAACACGGATATAATATCTATAATTAAGATTATATATAATTTATATTAACAATAATAGTAAATTAAATTTGTTAGTTATGTTCTTGGATTGATAATTTTATTGTCAAATTATTAGGCAAGGTAAAATACCTATTTTACTGTTATTTTATAATAATTAGCTCATGAGACCTCTGATTAAAATATGGTAAAATAAATATTAAGTTTCCTTGCATAGTTAAATGACCTTACTTATAATATCAAAATTTACTGACAAATGGGGCGGTTTTATAACATTCATTGTTGTCATTCATAAGGTTTTTTATATCAAAACAAATGTATAGATTTTAGTAATTAGAACAGACTTTAAAATCTAATTAATTAAATAATTTATCAATTATAAGTGTACAAAGTATATTTATAATTTCAATTAGTATTATCGTAATAAAATGCTAATGATATTTATATAATATAACTGATGCACTTGATACTTACAATAATAACACATTAAATTATCAAGGTCAAGGTATTAGAAGTTGAAAATTATACAGTTTTTTCAAATTGCAACAATAATTATATTTATTCTTAATTAAATTATTTAAAAATTATATATAATGCACTAATGTGTCTTATGTAATTATAATTAATGCACAATACTAATTTATAAAATACTATCTGCCTTGAGCATTGACAAGTGAGTTCACTTACAGTGGAAATATATATTACCTTCAAGTGGTGTAAGGCTCTCTCTCTCTCTCTCTCTCTCTCTTACTTTCTCTCTCTGGGAGACTTAATATATGACCGTATTGTACTTAATGATATACCTTACCTGTAATGATCTCAAAATTATATTGCTGCAAATTGGAGAAAACTGTATAATTATCAATTTCTAATCAAAATATTGACCTTTTTATATACTCAATAATTTAATGTTTTATCTTTATAAATATCAGTTGGAGATATATATATATATATATACAGTATATATATATTATGAGTCATATTTTTAAAAAATCACCTGTGTTATTCCGTGCAATTCACAAGATATATTGTAGCTGCAAAGCTTGTGTGATATATCGTGAGTGATAAGATGTTTAGTAAAATTCATATAAATATGTCAATTCTTTTATAAGTAATTATTTATTTGAAATTCTTATTTATAATAGCTATCAACACCTATCAATACTTTGTTTTAAAAGTTCATGATTTTATAAAAAAAATTTATCATTAATAGCAATGAAAGTTTTAACACTTGTATTTTTATCGTATATAACTGTAAATGCCTTACCGTTTGGCGATCACTTGGTACCGGGTGTTGACAACAGTAACAAATGGGTGGTATTATGCGCCGGTAGTGGTGGCTGGGAAAACTATGGTGACCAGGTAAATAAATATAATATTATTTATATAATTTAATTACAAATATAAAACTTAAATAGGCTGTAGTATACCGGGCTTACCATTTATTGCGATCGTATGGCATACCTGATGATCATATCATAGTTTTTCATTACGACGACATCGCCAATGACACCGAAAACCCGACACCCGGTATAGTAATCAATGAGATCGGAGGTCCCGATGTCTATAAGGGTGTACCAAAAGACTACACCGGAGATGATAACAACCCTGATGTAAAAATATAAATTTAAATTTATTTTAATTAGCTAGACTAGAATTTTTGTTATACTTATTTTCGCAGAATTTTTTAAAAGTAATCCAAGGCGACCTTGAACTTGCTTACCAGGGCAAAAAGGTGGTCAATAGTGGTGTTGATGATCATATATTCATATTGTTCGCGGACCATGGAGCATCCCGTTTGTTACTCACATAATTTTGTCTATCTGTTATGGGAATTTAAAGCCAGTATTATGGTACTTTTTGTAAGATTTATTCTATATATCATACATTAACAAAATTTTTGATCTACAGCAATTAATAATGTTATAGGTATTATTAACTTGGCTCTGTAGCCAATGAATATTAATCTATGGTATATATAAATATAAATCTATATTAAAAATCATACAAAACGTAAACTCTTTTGATTCTCAATGTGGCCAAAACTAGCCTATACATTATATGTTATAATGGATATAGGCTACTTTTTGGCCACTTTGAGAATCAAATGAGCTTACCAAATTTTCAGTAGCCCAGAATACTGGCTTTGAATTCCCATAACAGCTAATATTAATTGTATTTATCCTATTATGTAATTATAATTAATAATGAAAACATAGATTATGTCCAGTTTTCAACGGGTTTACTACACGCCGATGACTTAAACAATGCGTTCATATCGATGCATAAAAATAATAGTTTCGCCAAACTTGTGGTTTATATTGACGCGTGTGAGTCGGGGTCAATGTTCCGGAAAATTTTGCCTGATAACATTAATGTCTACGCTATATCATCATCCAAACACAACGAGCTCAGTTGGTACTGGAATTACAGCGAAAAATATAAAACATTTTTAAGTGTGTAGAAATATAATTAATTAATATCTTACAATTATTATTACAATTTTTCGTTTTTAACAGGCTCATTTTTTGCAAACAATTGGCTGGTTAATGATGAACAGAATGACCTGGATAAGGAAGCTATTCAGCAGCAATACGAATACTTTAAGGAACATACGCTTGTAAATTATACTTGGTTAAATACGACACACGTATTACACGCTCAGCAATACGGTGACTTATCAATCAGTAATCTGACCGTGTCACAATTTTTAGGTAAACAAATAACGAAATTAATTAGCTTTTAAAACAAATAAGCATAAAGTTATATATCCAGGTCATAAACCTAAAGGACAGACTAATACAGTAACCAAATCGGAGCAAAATAATGATGCGGTCAACAAATGGGACGTTTCGCTGGACTTACTTCACAGACGTATTGATGAGACGGAGGATATCGATGAGAAAAATGGGTTAATATTTTATAATTAAGAAATTGTTGTTATAAACATATGGTTTAATTTTCTAATGTATTTTTTAGTTATTTGAAAAAATTGGAAAACCTATACAAAGGTCGCCAGTATGTGGACAACCATATGACTGAATACGTGAATAGTATTCAACACTTCATACCAAACATCGCAACCAATGCTATACTCCATACGAAACAAGAGCTCAATAATAGACACTGTTATCGACTACTGGTCGACACTTTTCAAAAAAATTGCTTTGACATAACCAAGGTAATAATAAAACATTAATGTGAATTGAAACTTTAAATTTTATTACAATTTATTTGTTACAGAACTCCTATACATTGAGGAAAATGAATA
Organism: Oppiella nova; assembly: GCA_905397405.1. Lineage (NCBI taxonomy): Eukaryota > Metazoa > Arthropoda > Arachnida > Sarcoptiformes > Oppiidae > Oppiella > Oppiella nova. The sequence goes on along the minus strand of CAJPVJ010003679.1, from coordinate 6,361 downwards.
TTTTTGTCAACATTTGCGAGCATTTAGGGCACGACTCCAATGGTGTGAATACAGCGGTCGACCATTTGCTGCAATACTGTCGACACAATATTCAACCAGAATTTGCCACAAATATTGTTTGAAAATATTATAACTTAAAATATTGATTAAAATTATTGACCAATTTAATTATTAATTCTACGTCCCAATATATGTATTAATATGAAATAACGAATATATCTTATAACAACCTAATTAAATATATAAATAATAAGCCAAGTTTATAATATATATATATATATTTCAATATAATTATTAAAAATATAAAATTAATTTACCTGTGCAAACAATGGAAATGTTAGCACACCAAAAGGCCCCACTTTAATACCCAGTTTAATAATACTTGAATTAATTAATCTCTCCAGATAAGTCATAAATTTTATTTTAAACCCCAACCGAAATGGCCAACCCTGTAGATGCCACTGTAGTTTAGCCAATAGATGGGCCATTAAATGCAATTTATATGACATGTATGCAAATATAAAGTTGATGCCAAACACAAACATTAAGCATACAACTATTGACCAGGTTGATACAATTTTCATTTCGATAGGTAGCACTTGAAACAATAACTGATGCCAACATATCAGGGTAATTGGTATGACGCACACCATTTCGGCAAATAGTATCTGGCTAATTATTATATTGTAGTCATTAAATGCCATGCATAATTTATTATGACTCGTAATAAACTTGCTAATTGTTTTGTATAATTAAATATTATTTTTAGTAACCCGATTGTGCCTGTTCAAAATAGTCATGATATTTTTATTCACATTATTTATGGCACTTAATAGCAAGTAACTTATTATTGGTAATGTGCATGATAAAAACAATGAGTCGATTCCCATTGAGTACAATGATAGCCAGGTAAATATTTGTGGAATAAATGAGATAATAAATTCATCCAGATGATAATATTTTATAGGGATTACAATTTATAAGTACAGCAGTCATTGTATCTAAAAATTATTTTAAGATTTATTTTAAAATATATATATATATATACAGTATATTTACATTTACTTACATATTATGGAAAATGTTATGATGGATATTTTGTAACATAACCTTGTTAACTTAGTAATTTTGTTCATGTTAGTGATCTGAGAAATTATGTATGAACCAGGTTCGTTTTTTGTTGAACCATTAATTACGTAAAATATTTCAAAAAATTAATAGACTTGTTATTAAGGTTTAAATGCAACGCCACTGATATAAGGGCACCAAATAGATAGGCAAATATTAGTATCAAGGTATTAAACTCTTGTATGCCACCTAAAACAATTGATATGTCTGATAGTAATAAACGTGTTTGATAGTTACATTTTAGGCATATGATGAATTTAAATATATTTACAAGGTAACATAAAAATATGAATTTTTCAATAAAAGTTGATTTATGTTTTAAATTTATTTTTTCGTAAATTTTATTTAAATAAAAGTCTAGAAAATAGTTTCTATTAACATCGCTAATAGTAGTAATATTTTCCATGAAACTAGTTTACAAATACTTGATTTAAAAATTAGTTTATTATACATGTATTATTGACGGTTTTTGAACTTTATAATGTTATAAATGTTTTATATAATAGTATTGAATAATGTACAATTTACGTACAATTTAGTGAATGTAAATGTACAATATTGATTTTTGTTTAAAAAATAGTTTGATTTCATAATATTTGTTAGTTCGCTAGCACTAAAACATTTGATATTAAAAAATAAATGAATATATTATTTCATATATACAGTATTTAACATGCAATGAATTAGTACGTTTACCTAAAATTAAATATACATTAAAAAATAGATTTAGAAATTTTATGACTTTAAGCTCATTCAAAATGTACTTTCTTATTTTGTTTAAGAGTTACAAATTAATTATATGATTTAATGTTTATTTTAAATACAGTTATTCATTGAAATTTATGTTTAGTATAACTTTATTAATTTGTTATATTTTGTGTACACTTTGTGCTATTTATATTTTCAAAAATTAATTATCATCCAGTATAAACAATTAATTATTATACATTAATTAGGAGAATTTTGTGTATAAAAATATATTTACGATTAATTAAAGTTATTACATTTTAGGAAACTTTTTTTTATTAAATAAACATGTATAAAAATCAATATTTAAATGTACCTAAATAAATGCTTTAATATTGCAAATAGTAAATTATTAATAACTTATTAATTTACGTACATAGAAAACATCAAATGACATGAACTATTTAATCAAATAATATTTATACAAATATTAATCAAATAAATGTATTTGCTCAATCATTAAATATAATGTATTAATCTAATAAATGTATTTGCTCAATCATTAAATATAATGTATTAATCTAATAAATGTATTTGCTCAATCATTAAATATAATGTATTAATCTAATAAATGTATTTGCTCAATCAGTTAATATAAAACTTAACTCAAAATAATAAACTATTAGAAAATATTTCATTTATGGTACTTTAATATTTTAATTTTCAAATTTTTACAAAATGAATTTCAGTATAAGTTATTCTAATATGTTTAATTTAATTTGCCGCGTGTTATGTGTACTAGGGTGCATTTATCAAACGTATAAAATAAGTGTATTATACTTTTCCTACCAAACTTCAACTAATGTAAATTATGTACCACAAATGATTGATCATAAAACGCATCCAGCAATAACATTTTGCATGTACACATTTGATGCAATTAAACTTCAATACCCTGATAACTATTCATCGTATTACATGTACAATAAATCAATAAATGAGCGATTTCAAGTATTTTCAACTTTAAAACATAAATTTAGTTGCTTGGTGACAACTAATAAATTTTACGTTATTGACTGTAAATCATTGTCAAAATATACCGAATCACTCAACGACATGATATATTGTCTGACAATATTGCCTGATGCTTTAAATGAAAAATTTTTCAGAACCGAGTTATCATTGTCGCTAACCGGGGTACAAATTATGTTTTACAAAAGTATGCCTATAAAAAACAACGTACTACTTCACATTCGTGATTCACCCACACGCATTTACGATCCATTTCCACGTGGACAAATTTATTTTAAATACACGAATACCACTAAGGTCACTATGAAATATCGGAAAACTATACTAAAATATAAACTGAGTCATTTTAGAAATCGATGTTTTACGAAGCATAAAACTTATGATGAATGTTATTACGGTTGCATTCAACGTACCTACTTAAATAAACATATACCTTTATTACGACAATATTTAGTGTTCAACTACAACCTTAGTTATAATTATCATTTTGGTTACAATTATAGCAAACCTATATTTAATGACTGCAAACATAAATGCGATGATAAAATAGAGTGCATTAAAAACTATCACTCAATAGACTATACCATTGAGAATACCGGAAGTTATAATAGATTTGAAATGTATGTCAAGTTTCCGACCGAACCAACCGTTATATACGAGATATCATTGAAAATGTCTTTCGAGGAGTTTTGCATATTTATAGCCAGTGTATTGAGTCTATGGTTTGGTTTTAATGTATTGTTTTTCACACAGTTTTGCCAGCAAATGATTGTGAAGTTAAAAGTATCTAATGTAAATATCACTACAAATACAAACACAGTAAATAATTCATTAAACCCGCATTATAATTTATTTATCAATGTTAGGAAACAAAATGCTAAAGCTAGTAGTAGTGTAAATGGTGAATTACCTAATCAAATTATTAACAATTCAGATACATTTATTTAATATTTAAATAATGACTTGTACTGCGTTTACTACAGTATTATACGATTTCAATATAAATATTAATATTTTAAAAATATGTTAGTTTAGTGCTTTAGGTTAATATTACTTAAAGAAATTTATAACTGTATGAAATATTTATACAATAATTAATATAATTTTTAAAATATGCTTTCCCTTAAATTTTTAAAATTAAATATTTTAATATTTAACATAAACAACCTTAATTATAATCTATTTATTAATGTAAGACAATAATATTCTAGATATCATACAAGTGTTAATTTATCAACGCAAAATCAAATAATAGATCACATAGATCCTATCCTATTAGTTAACATATAAAATTTAAATCACTTGATTATTTATCAAAATAATTATTTGTACAATATAACTTATTAAAAAGAATGACACTATGCTAAATCAATATAGTTTTTATATAAACAGATTAGATAAACAATAAAAGCAAATAAAAAATTAATTTGGTGTTTGTCTGATGATTTAATTATCTTATAATACTTTAATAAACTATAAATTACAAATAAGTAAATTAAAATACTATTCATTTGTAGTACATTATACTAAATATAGTATACATACTATTTACAGTAAATCAATAACTAATAATGGTAGTTTATTTGTTTATTGACTTTCATGTTGTATAAAATATAATTAAATTTTGCTATTTCAAGTAATACCATAATAATTTAATGTAATATGTATTCGTATTAATAATAAATTAAACCGTACATCTATTACTTGTTTTCAATTCATATACTCAATATTACAATAGTACAAAAATTTAATATTTTATATTTTACTAAATAACTATGGTTTTAAAAATCACATTTAAAAGTGTATTTAATATTATTTGCTACATTATATGTTTGATGGGATGTATGTATCAAACGTATAAAATAAGTTTATTATACTTTTCGTACGAAACCACTACTAATGTTAAATACATTTCTCAAGCAATTGATCATACAAACCACNATTGATCATACAAACCACCCTGCTATCACATTTTGTTTATACACATCTGATGTAAAAAAGATCCTGTATCCATTGAATTATTCGCAACACTATACTTACAACATGTCGATAAATGACCAATTTCAATTATACGGCAAATTAAAGAATCAATATAGTTGTCATATTGGCACAAATAAATTTTATGTTATTGACTGTAATGACCTAGCTAAATATCTGGATTCAAACAATGGTAATAAATATTGTGTTACACTATTGTCAGGTGATTTAAATAAAAGATTTTTTGATGACGATTCAACAATGTCATTAACCGGTGTTGGAATGACCTTTTACAAATATAAATCTATTCCGAGTAGCATGCAACTTAATATTCACGATTCACACTATCGTATGTATAACCCATTTCCACGTGGACAATTATATTTTAAGTATACCCTCAATACGAAAGTTAGTATAAAATACCGCAAAACTCTATTAATTAATAAAATTAATAATTTTAAAACTCATTGCTTTAATGGTCATGAAACACGTGATACCTGTTATCATGGATGTATTCAACAAGAATATATAACCAAGCATATCCCATTAAGTTCACATAATTTAGTATACAATTACAACCTTAGTTATAACTGTTATTTTGGTTACAATTATAGCGAATCAATATATAATGACTGCAAACGTAAATGCAAAGATAAAGTAGAGTGTATTCAAAGTTATTACTCCATAGACTATAGCATTGAAAATAATGATAGATTTGAAATGTATGTGAAGTTTCCGACGGAACCGATGACTGTATACGAGATATCACTGAAAATGTCTTTCGAGGAGTACTTCATACTAACGGCGAGTGTATTAAGTCTATGGTTTGGACTCAATGTATTGGTTGTGACAAAGGTTTGCCAACAAATGCTATACAAACTTCAGATTTTTAATAACAACAAGTACACTATTAATAATAATTCAAATTATAATTTATTTGTTAATGTTCAGAAACATCATGTCAGATATAATAACCGTGTTGATCCACAATTACCAAATAAAATCATAAATAATATCAATGTAATTAATTAAATTTTTTGTTTTAGTTGTTATTTTTGAAATAACGTATTTCAATATACTGTATTTGTAGTTTATTAAATGTGTATTATTATTAAAATAATAAGTAAATTTTAATTATATATTTTTAATGTGTTTTTAATTAAAGTGTTTACAAAGATTAAATGCAGTTACAGTAATTATTTATTAAATGAAAAACATTTTAATTATATTAATTATATATTTCATAATGTAGAATAATTAAGTTATAATGCTAATTAAGAGTTATAATCAATAATAAATATTGTATAAAAATATTTGTGTCTCTTAATAATTTGTGTATTTCATTTGCAATTGATTGTTTCATATGGCTAATACAGCAAAATATAGATAATAGTATTAACGTTATATTATATTGGTGTAAAAGTACGGGCGTCGACCTTTATTTAAAAACTGTGCTAGCTAAAACCAAACAAAAAATATAAATTTTTACAATTCTTATTGACTTCGAGGCACAGAAGTTATAAGTTTGTACCAGCAC
>CAJPVJ010003678.1:0-10654 GCA_905397405.1 Oppiella nova | reverse complement strand
AGAGAGAGAGAGAGAGAGAGAGAGACTTATCCAGCAGCACTGCAAAACATATGATAACAATATTTACTATGATTTCAAAAATTATTTCAATTATTTATAAAACAGAATTTTTAAATTCAATACAAAATAAATACAAAAACTGGACAATCATTAGTTATTGACTATCTGTAGCATATATTTGTTATTTACAGATGTTATAAATGATTAATTAATAGTTACATTTTAAGACAATAAATATTTTAAATACAGTACTAATTAATTAAGATTAATTATAAATCTTTAAAATATTTAATAAACTTTCAATAAATTTATTCATAAAAGAAATAAACATTTGATTTTAAAAATTCGTATATTTGCAAACACTGTGTGTTAACCAGCAAACAAATATTTACTAAAATACCCAACATAAATTTTATCTATGAATGACTTACTTTTCAAATATGAAGGTATATAAAGGTAGACAAATATAAAGTTTAATAAAGCATAGAATTATATTTTTAATATATTATATTGTCATAAAACATAACAAATTTAAACAACAAATAAACAAATAATTATTATTTGTAAATCATGTATGTAAATGTATCATATTAAAACTAAAGTTATATATTACTTCACAAATTAACAAATAATGCATATAATATTAAACATTAAGTTTAAAAAATTCTTAAATAAAATTCTCATTTGAATGCTATTTTATGGTAATATTACAATGTATAACATAATAACGTAGTGTTACTTCATATGAATAAGATTCATCCATGTTATTAGTATAATTCAAATATTCATTGTTCTCTACAGTATACTGCATAACAGTATTGTATATTATATTGTTACTAATGTTCATAAAGTCAAACTACGATATGATGTACTTCAAGATAATACTGGTAAGTAAATCTCAATCTAAGTCTAAGTATCGATATATCATGTATTTCAGAATATTCTGTTCATTTTACATAACTTTTTATAAGCAATTTGTTGGGAATATAATAATACGAAAAAATGCATATTATTTGCAATGATATTAGAGATCATTGAAAGGTCTCATCATTATTCACATATCATTCACCCGTTTCTTAGTTTAGATTACAATAGGAGTGAATGTAATGGTTTTTTACGAATAGTGAATAAGAGAGTTTTCATAAAATATGAATTATAAAGTAAAAACAGTAGTGAAGGGTGATGTTCTCATTCAATATTTAATATAAGGTGATGTAATTACGATACGTAATAAAGAATTGCAAATTGCTAATATTAAATGTTACTGGGTATTTTTTAAGAATAGACATAGAGATGCAGCTTTAATCATAATGGTTTTCTGATGTCAGTGGCTATAGATTAACAATAATCCCTTTTTATGTGATATTATAAATGTCTAAAATGTTATAAGTTTATCTTATCAGTTACAGCCTAACTATTAAAACAAATTAATTATGATAAAGTTTATTATTGAGTATTTTAAACATTATATATATTTTCTTATTTAGTTCTGAAAAGTGTGTGTCAAGTAAATTTGTTGTGAGTGTGTGTGGAGTAAAGTCAGCGATCACTTCATTAAATGGTTAAACATATCTTGATTTGTATTTTCGTCTCTATTCTCGTGTTTGTCGAGTCAATCGATTTATGGCTTTTCAGACATTTTGCTCTCTCTCTCTCTCTTTCTCTCTCTCTCTCTCGTCAAGAAGTTCTTTATCTCAACCGACAAACTCTTTGTACCACTTTTTAGTGATCACACAAATTGTGCAAAAGTCAGCACTAATGGCAAGTTCTCTACCAATTCATACANCTTTCTCTCTCTCTCTCTCTCGTCAAGAAGTTCTTTATCTCAACCGACAAACTCTTTGTACCACTTTTTAGTGATCACACAAATTGTGCAAAAGTCAGCACTAATGGCAAGTTCTCTACCAATTCATACACAAAGACCGCTGATTCAGTAATAATATTGGCTTTCAATACAAAAACACAAAATAAGGTTTTAGTTGTGATTTAGTTTAGGGAGAGAGAGAGAGAGATTCTGTCTTTTCTTACTTATCAAAATTGAAATCAAACGAAATAACTAATATATTGTATAATCTTTCTCAACAATAGCTGACTACATTTTGTATAATAAATAAGTAATATATCATTCGGTGTCCATTCAGTAATCGTACTGTGATTATAAGGTATCAAACTATTTTTAATATTTCCGGAATAAATGAACATTAAGTTAAAATCTTTTATAAACTTATAGACTTCAATAACGACTGTGAAATTATATAATATTTTTTAATGAATAAACATACACTGTAGGAACAATGTTAAATAATATTATTAAAACAATATGAAATTATAAGAATTTAATTAATATAAAGTGTACAATAAATAGTTATTTATATGTTGCTTATAAAAATTATTGCTTTTAAATTATATGAAATTTAATATTATTTTTAAATATTATTTTTCATTATAAATTTTTGTCATAATTTACAGCTAAGAGTGGGCTTTAAAATTATTGCATAAAATTCACTGCAAATATTCACTGCATATATACTGTATATTATAAAGAAGTAAATCGTGAATTCCTAATACAATTGTGAGCACTGGTAGCCTACAGAAGAAAAGTGTATTTCTTTTTTTTTGAGACAAATATGTGAAGCAATGAAAAAAGTAATATTTTATGACATTAAGAGCGTTGAGACAAACCAACACTGAATTGTTGTGGCATTTGGTGCCATCGATGGCAAACTCGTGTTGGCATCATTCTCTCTCTCTCTCTCTCGTCAAGAAGTTCTTTATCTCAACCGACAAACTCTTTGTACCACTTTTTAGTGATCACACAAATTGTGCAAAAGTCAGCACTAATGGCAAGTTCTCTACCAATTCATACAAAGAAGACCGCTGATTCAGTAATAATATTGGCTTTCAATACAAAAACACAAAATAAGGTTTTAGTTGTGATTTAGTTTAGGAAGAGAGAGAGAGAGAGAGAGAGAGAGATTTTGTCTTTTCTTACTTATCAAAATTGAAATCAAACGAAATAACTAATATATTGTATAATCTTTCTCAACAATAGTTGACTAAATTTTGTATAATAAATAAGTAATATATCATTCCGTGTCCATTCAGTAATCGTACTGTGATTATAAGGTATCAAAACATTTTAAATATTTTCGGAATAAATGAACATTAAGTTAAAATCATTTATAAACTTATAGACTTCAATAACGACTGTGAAATTATATTATATTATTTAATGAATAAACATACACTGTAGGAACAATGTTAAATAATATTATTAAAACGATATGAAATTATAAGAATTTAATTAATATAAAGTGTACAATGAATATTTATTTATAATAATATATTGCTTATAAAAATTGTTGCTTTTAAATTATATGAAATTTAATATTATTTTTCATTATAAATTTTTGTCATAATTTACAGCTAAGAGTGGGCTTTAAAATTATTGCATAAAATTCACTGCAAATATTCACTGCATATACTGTATATTATAAAGTAGTAAATCGTGAATTCCTAATACAATTGTGAGCGTTGGCTGACAGAGCACTGGTAGCCTACAGAAGAAAAGTGTATTTCTTTTTTGAGACAAATATGTGAAGCAATGAAAAAAGTAATATTTTATGACATTAAGAGCGTTGAGACAAACCAACACTGAATTGTTGTGGCATTTGGTGCCATCGATGGCAAACTCGTGTTGGCATCACCACCACCGCCACCACTATTACCAGCACCAGTAGCTTGTATGGCGTATGGCACCAGTACTCTACATACCAAAGTCTATGATGTGTGTGCACTCACACAACACACACAAACATCATAACAAATATATTCTGTATATATTCTGTATGTACTGTATATTCTGTATTGGACTCCACTGTTAACAGCCATACGACTGTTTATTATAAATGTTTTGTTGCCACCACTGCATCCCAGTGCTCGCAAACCTACAGTAATGTGATTTTCTTAACACTATATTTTCCTATTTATTAAACTAAATATCGTATTCGGTTAACACATAAACACAATGTATCCAGTACAATTTATATAATACAAACTGCTCACAGAATAGTGAGACTCCATAAGCAACCGACTTATATAATGTGTGTCAATACATATTATGGCATTTTTCGCAAATGTTATTAATGAAGATTGTGACCTAGCTTACAAAGCTTGTGCCCTGACAATCACGAATACTTAGTGATCTAGGTGAATAATGGCATACACGCACACAGCACACACACATACCAATTGTAAGCCACTTTCTCTCATTTTCTTGTTATACTATAAGAGTTTCATTTATTTTATTTTCTTAGAGTACTTCTCATTTCATTCCCTTTTTATTTGTTTTCGCTTTTATTTGATTCGTTGGACTCTCTCTCTCTCTCTCTCTCACTCACTCACTTTCTCTCTCCCTCTCGACTTACTCTCTGGACTCTTATAGCACTACTCGACGACTATTTCCAACTACTCTTATAGTCTACTATTTCTTATAGTCTATAATAACATTGTGTTTTCCATTTACAATCTTATGGCAGACCTCATGGCAGACCTCAATCCCTAACCATAAAAACTAAGAGTACAGTCGCGTACAGTAATGCCCAGTAATAGCCTTACAATACAATCAATGCATTCAATTAATACGACTCGTGTCCTGTATATACAGTACTATTCAATGAAACTCTTAAAAAATATATAATTCACACAAAATCTATAAATATATTGAAAAATTTTGCCATCAATTGGATGACACTCACAGTGAGAGAGATATAGAGAAAGACTAATATTTATATATCGAGAGCTGACTTCACATCTAATTATAATATTTATTTAGTGACAAAAAGTGAGATCCCTTTCCGATAAGACTGTATATACACACATAGACTTAGAGTATATTCTTAACAAACTGTAAGACAAGTGCGATCGGAGTGATTGGTTCCGCCACACCATCCCTGCAAACACACACATATATACCACTCCACACAGCACTGGTAGTCTTACAGAGATCTCAACCTCAAATCCCAGTGCACAACAACAACCACCCGATGCCCAAAACCATCTCATTTGCCAACATTGACCATACGATGCCATTCCTATTATATATATTGTAGTCCATAGACCAGGCATACCATCAATACTAGTGGAGTAGTAGTAGTTATACATTACTTTTAAGAGTCAATAAAAAGGAGCAAACTTTTTATTATAGTATGGCTTCACTTGCTTCACGATATACAAGAATATTCTGTATATATAGCACACAATGTGTTACTAAGGATGCACTGGGATGTATGGCATGTATGTGCTCCGGCATTAATGGCTCTCTTATTTTGCGGTTACTATGACAACATGTGTGCACTCATAATCTGGTGGATGCAGTGGATGACCACCACCTGCAACCTCCACAGCATCTCCCAAGCCTATGGTTTCCACGTCGGAAAGCCTCTCATATACTCTCTGAACGCTATATTATATGACATACTCTATTGTATAGTACTGTATATTGAAGTGCATATATGTTGCACAACAAGTCAATCGCAATTTCTTAAGGATTTATACAATAACTTGAATCCCAATTCGTATCAAACTCCTATAACATTGCATTTCAATCGTTTGTATTCAGTATTAGATTATTTTTTTTATGTAATGATGTTATCATGAAATTATAATACAGTAGTAAAGTGAACGGGACATAAATTATTGTTTTTAATCGAGTGTTGAGTTCGTTGTTAATTATATATTTAAAGTCATCGATTGAACGGATAATTAGTTTGTTATCCAAAAGGAAACTAAAACTTGAAATTTATAATACAGGCGATGACTCCGACAGTCAGTTGTCAGACAATTCTATGGAGACCTCTGTTTGCCGTAAATCACAAACTTTATCCTTAAAAACACATTTTTATGTCTCAAACTCTTTTTGATGCCCTCATAGATAACTCTGATTTATTACACACAATATTCTCTCTCTCTCTCTCTCTCTCTCTCTCTCGATAACTAAATATTGAATAAAAACATTGTCGCAGAATATTCGCCACTGGATTACACAAAGTAATGAAATGGTTGAGAATAATGAAAGAATTTAAAAAACACTTTAAATACCACTTTTGCCATTCGCATACCCGGCTCAATGTGTGGTGACAATTGATTTTTGAATTTAATTTCCCTAAAAAGAGAATGACTTAGAAATAAGCTAAAATCAAATAAAAGGTTAAATGTTTGCCATCACAAAAGTCTGTGTGTGTCTTGTGAATGGTTGGACACAAAAAACGGTTTCATCTCATTATTGGTGACAATCAATGCATGTGATGGGGGTTGGGATGAATGGGTGATGCAATCAATGAGAGAGTGCGACAGAGATGTGCCGTTAAGTCAAAAGATCTTTCTGATGGATAACTACTATTTGTGAGAATAGAAAGCATTTGTATTGGGCATATATAGAGCAGAGTATATCTAGTCTTTTATATGAATTGAATTGAAGTGAAAGACAATATCGAGTGACCGAATAAAGTGATGCGAGAGAGAGAGAGAGAGAGAGAGCATCTTAATGGCAAGTAGTATATGAAACGAGAGAAAAATTCAACACATATTAAGTCTACTATTATTTTGTTGTTCACATGAAATCCATACTCTATTCGCAAACGACTTATTACTCGACAAATACTTTAATATAAATACGGAAGATATTTATGATTTTTATTAATAATTATATATGAAATGACGGGAATTTCATAACAAATTTCATTTACTCCCATAATGTCTTTAGTTTTCCATTTGTATTAACAGAATATTTCTGTTATTATTTTTATAGTGTTTAAATGAGAAGTTATCTGTAATATTATAATAAAGTTGACTAAAACTTAAATATAATTCAAATTAGTATTTCGAAAAATATTTATTGTATTCTGATGCTTTTAGAAAATTAAATTATAAATTTCTGTAATAAATGTTACCGGTATAATAAAAACAGCCTAATTTTGAAGTAAGGTAGAATCCATATATTCATTTGAAATCAGAATAATAACAATTACTGTACATACTGTATAATATATAATTTAAATCATAACTAGGAATGAAAAAAAAGTGGGCCTATAATGTGTATTTATGTGTATTTATATGTATTTATGGGTACGTACTGAATGAAAGAAAATTGTATTAATAGTTTGCAAATAATCTATTAGTAATGATTTTTGTTTGTAAAAAATCTCATCAAGTGAGTTTAATTTATTTTATTTTATTCAAATATTCATTATTATTGATTCAAAATGAACACAAGCTTAGCAAATAATATGACACATACTTAGTTTTAGATAAAATATTTAAGTTTATTATTCAGAGATTGTTATGCCTTAAAGAAAACTTATCAAGTTAAATGAATCAGGTATGAGTATATCAAATAAAAATCAATTTTCAATCCATTAATAAATTTTGTGACAAAAGTTATTATTGGTAAAAATTACTAATAAATTATAATATTTGAGGGGTCATTCATTTAATGGATACCCACTTTTTTTTCATTCCTAATCATAACTTATAAATACATTTCCAAGTAACTACCTGAGCTATGAGTGCAGTCATACTATTATTACATTTAGTCCACATATATTTGTAGTCATTTTTGATTATAAACACAGATCTCTAAAAACATTGCCTATAATGTAAGGCTTGGATGACACGGGGGACTCAAAAATTACATTTCATATATCGTATAACATATAATATATACATATAGTACCGGTGCTCGCTGTAAAAGCATTGTCGTGTCGGTGTATATTTGAAGCCCCCATAGGGACTGACAGACACAATATTACTCTACTCTCATATGCCATGAGATGCAGATTTGACACAATATTATGAGAGACACACAGAATATTCTGTTCATTATGTTAACGACTCACAAGCCTTTGAGGTATAGATTCCGTATTCAGCGATATCTCACACTATAAGCCCTTTTATAAATAAGTTATTCGTTGCGCTTAACTCTCATGTCTGACCCCCAGAGCCCCCAATGCCCCCAATGCCCCCTCCACTCACTCAATACAAACTCGCGTAATGATTGAGAAGTTGCTATACTGTATAAACAGAGGCGTATAGTACTTACCCTTTTGTACACTTTTTTGTTCATTTTATAGTTAGATTTATTAAATACATTGTCAAGAATATTCTTACTAGTTACTGCAAATAAAAATAATGTTGCTTATAATAAATTTGTTATAGTTATTTTAAGAATATTCTCATAAAAAGTTTACTTATATGAATTAAGTTTAAAATTGTAATAAGAATCCAATATTTGATTTAATATTTGAATCACTCGTAGGGGTGACGCCACTGATGGCACGGTATCATCAAAATGCATATATCTTCATAAATATACCGATCATTTGGCATTGATTTGCACTTTTCCACTCATATCCAGACAATTGGTTTTACTTTTGGTATTGCAGTCAATAAGACAAACACGAATAACTTATATACAAATTCTGTGCAAAAACTTTTTTATGAAACAAAACTCAAATCGATATATTATTTTAGTTCATAGCTCTACAAATACAGTATATTTAAGATACTGTATATACAGTACAGTAATGTTAAAATGTTTGAATAAAACTTAATTAATGAAAAACTTTTAAAAACTATCAGTTAATTGAGTTTCAAATAAATGAAAAACAAATGTCTTTACAATTTATGGATCAGTTGAATGACACGCCTTTGTGTGTCCGTCAGTGTGTTGGCTAACAATTAGATAAACATCAAGATATTTGTGTCCGCACTTTGTATCACAGAATTGCCATTTAATTCAATAACACAGAAATGTTTGTGAATTAAACTCTTGTTTTCGGTTAACACTGGGTTTGAGATTTTGGGCGCCGTTTGCCTCTCAACGCATAAATCCAATTGAATAAAGTGACCAAAATATTTGTCCTTGTCACTATTGTCAGCCACACTATAATTGTGGCACCAAATGCTCAGACATTGAATACTTGACGTCCAGATTACAGAAACTTTGGGAAAACTTTTGTTTTTCAATTAAATCACTGAAAATGAGACATGCACACAATTATTCATTATTTATACGTACAGTAAGTCTATTAGTATATAAGTCTATCGGTGCTAAACACCAACATAACAGACACCACTTATAATTAGATTAAGTAGTGATAACAGACAGTAGTTTACAGAAAAAAGTTTTTCAACACAAAAAACAACATAAAAAGTGTTAAATTTGCTGATTTGTCGAGTACTGAGAAATTCCCATTTGGGAGATATTTATAGAGACTTACAGTAACTGGGAATCAATTGTGTGTTTTTGTCGGTTAAATACATCGATACTAATAGTTTTCAATTCAATTATTTAAAACAATTTTATGTTAATTTTAACATTAATATCAAAAGCATCAGAATTACTTTATGTAATTTAATTCATCACAATTGCCTATTATTCTTACCAAGTTGTAATTATTATTTTATTATTCTCCCTCTATAAATTGTATCATTAATTGTAAATCAGTCAGGAAATTAGGATAATCATTGTTTAATCTATGTTATTGATTATTATTTAAACATTTTTGTATTTTCATAATATTGATAATAATATTGGGAATTAATTGGTCAAGCTCAGAGTCTATTTATAATCATCCAGGAAATTAGGATAATCATTGTTTAATCTATGTTATTGATTATTATTTAAACATTTTTGTATTTTCATAATATTGATAATAATATTGGGAATTAATTGGTCAAGCTCAGAGTCTATTTACTTTCACTAAAATTTTTTAATAACATCAATACATAAACTTTCATTCATTATAATCATAAGAAATGCTAAACTATTTTGTTTGATATTTGATTCTATAGAGATATTCCTGATTTAAAAACATATTTTTATATTACTTTTACAGTATAGTATGGTGTTAACATTATATAATATAAACAATCTACTGTATATTAATAGCTATACACGAATTTGAGAAGATAAATATAAACAATATACTGGATCAGTTTCGCGACTCAAATGTATATAAAATTTAATGACAGTAAACACAGAATTTATAGCAATCCGTGTTGACTGTAATGGTAGCGACACTCTAAACATCGGCTAATATTAATATTCATGACTTTGTGAGCGGTATTTGCCTTTGATTTGAAAGAATTTAATTTAAAAGTTTTCGCAAACTTTTTTTACGGCACTTTTTATATAAATATAAGTTTTATTTGGCAGTCATTTATGATTTTGTTGATCGATGTCTAAACAGAATTCTTATAATTATTTCTCAGTCTTGTGACAAAATATGTTTAGTTTTTCAAACATGTTATTTATGACATCTATAAATATATTAACATTTATATACAGTTTTGTGTAAACGACGGGCACTTATCAGCTAAATATTGAAAATGCTTTAAAACATATTTAAATTATTAAACATATTAATTGGACAGGGATTACACGGGTAGGCAAAAAGTACTACCATATAATCCATTAACCACTTTATATATTCATTGAATTCTTAGTGAAAAATATACAGAGTCTTCGCAAATTGGGTTAAAAATATACATAAATTAAATTTAATACCAGTCGTGCGTTACAAACGTATAATACATATAAAACATTGTGAGCTTTTGGTACACAGTTTTATAGCCGACTATTATTATTATGATA
>CAJPVJ010003677.1:0-10654 GCA_905397405.1 Oppiella nova | reverse complement strand
TTGGTTTTCATGGGCAGCGGAACCGTTGCCATCAGCAACGGGTCGATTAGATTGACATTTTTGACGACACCTAACGTCGAGGTGAGCGGCGGCGCCGTCTTCTTGGACGTCCTTTTGGCTAAACTCTGATAACTCATCGAATTTAATGCACTCATTGGGGGCCCATTGGAGGCGCCGGGAAGTGCGGGAAAGTCTTCGTCCGTTGTATTCAATTTCTGACTCTTCGACACATTCATGGAGTAAGTGCTCGGCTTCTTGTCCTTGCGTTTGGTCGCCGAGTCCTTGCCGTCTGCGCTGCCGTTAGTCTGCGATAACGACGACACACCACTCGCACCGCCCAATGATGGGAAGTCCTCGGGTCGGGGCGGTTGAGTGGACGCAGCGGTCGCGCCCACACTCATCGGTTCGTCGGCAGCTCCGGCGTCGCTGTCATCACTCTCGCGGTGTTGCTGTCCGTGTCGGCGCTGCTCGCGCTTCTGCTGAATGCGCGACTTCGAGCCGTTATCTAACTGTCCGGTGCGCTGATGTATAAACAGGTCCAGCGATATGGTCTTCGCCTTCTTGAGGTCGGATTTACTCATATTCTGAGAGTGGCATTGAGTGACGTGCGCCTGGAGGTCAATGGCGCTGTTGAAGGCGTTCGTGAACTTCTCGTCCTGTGAGTCACATTCCCGGCACAGGAAGTGGTCGTCTATGAAGTGGTGGCGAAGGGCCCCGTAGTCCGCGTAGAACTGCTTCAGTCCCGACGGGTCGCAGAAGTGACAGTAGAAGTGCTCGCGACGGAGATGGAGGTGCAGGTCGTCTTCGTCGACGTATCGCTCGTCACAGAACGTACAGATAGGGTGTCCCCTATGGCTCCGCTCGTCCGGATCACCCGACTTGCGATGTCGGGCCAACTCTTTGCGCGTATAGTATTTGCGTTCAATTGTGAAGACTTTCAGATTATTGACGCAAAGGTCGCAGAAGTGGAGTTCGTGCTCTTTCCTACCGGCGCCCACAAACACACCGTTAGATATGGTTTGTTAAGACAAATCGAGAACTAATTGGCGGATCAGTTGTCATATGATACCTGAGATGAGTGGTGAGGTCGTGGAGTGTCTTAAAGGGGCCTCTATTGCGACACTTACGGCACGGGTGCTCCAGAAGGCGTCCGTACGACTCGATGGCCGACTCGGAGTCAAAATGAATGCCATGATTGTTATGATACAAACTCTTGCGGAGGTCGTAGTCTTCAAACTTCTGGCGCTTGTTTGGCGTGAATATCACCTAATGGTCGACATATAGACAGAGAGTGAGAAGTGGTGTCGGAGTGGTGAGTGACGTCTACTGTCACCCATACCTCATCCAATTGTTGGCGACAAATGGGACACTCGTTCTGTTGGCAGAGGACTCGCATTCTTGTGGAGCATTCATAACACACCCAATGATCGCACCGTCCGATGGCGAACACCCATGACTTGTGTCCGGCAATACCGGTGCCGCCCGATGTGTCCGTACGACACACCACACAGATGTTGGACTCCCTCTCGTCGCTCATCGTCTGATCGGTGGATATATATGTCTTCGCGACGTGGACTGAATGACAGATGAATACAAATCCGTTAACTAATGATTACAATGAATGCGATAATTAACTAATGGTTACAATGAATGCAATAAATATGTATTAATTGTGAAATGAAAACGTATTGCAAATGCAATCAAATGTATGACACGTTTGCAGTGTTTGTGTCAAACGTTTTGTTATCATTTCATCGCTGCTTAGCGTATAAGCCATGCACTCAACCAATGGTTAGCTAAATATCATTACATTTGGGATCTATTAGCGCCGATGGATTGCTTGAGATTACGGCTGAAACCGATTTATTACACAATTTGTAAAGTGTTTGTACAAAAACTATAGTTTGGATGCAATGAATGGGTTATTGAGAGAAATGCAACGAAAATGAAAATTAAGGGCAAAAGTGTTGCTGAAGTGAAGCCTTGAATATTGCACTCAATTTACAGTTGTTTTCGTTTCACGTGTTGCACAGCCATAGAGCCATACATATGGTGTTCAGCGCTATATTCAAACCATTTGTATTTCTGTACAACTTGTCATCACTTTTGGCTAATGTCTTGAATATGTTTGAGAATGATCCTGTTTATTATCAATCGTATAATTTGTTTGATAATGTAATTGAGAATTAAATGCAAGCATTTTTATTACTCTATTCATTTGTATGTCAATACAGTATCCCAGTGAATATCATGTAACATATTGTGAGCAACTTTTGTAATAGAGTTTATAGATAATGAATCTTAAATTATAATCTGTTGACAGAGTTTCACGACTCGGACGACTGAAATGTCTAATGTCTTGAAGTTTGGATCAATTAATGATCAATTCTAAGATAGTATAGTTCCGGGTCTTATACCCTTTACTCAACCCTCGAAACATACAATACTCTAAATTCATTGCCAAATATAAATGTAATCATTTAAAAGGGATGTTAAACTTCAAAAATAAAGATTAATGACAAATGAACGTAAGATTGTGGATTTTCCTAAACCAGCCAAATATGTAATGAAACAAAATATTAAAATTTACAAAATCTTTAAATAACTTACTTAACGGTCAATGCCTTGACTTTTTGTTATTTCTCTATTCGCCTCCGACAGTGAATATCACTGTATTTTTGGGTCATTTCAATGTTTCGCTCGATTTGGTCCATATTTCGAGAGAGAGAGAGAGAGAGAGAGAGAGAGAGACGAGTAACTCGTTATTCAATCGAAAGAGAGACTACACTCCGGTTTATGCACCCATACCTACATTCACTACATTTTGACGCAATTATATTATCGATACATATATTTTCGGTTTCAGTCGTCGGTGTAAAACAAGTGAATTCACAACACATAAAGAGAAATGTTTAACAAATACCTAATTTTATTATGCGTTTCGTATGTTTCAGTCAATTGTAAGAATATTTTATTGTATTAATTGTTTAATTCCAGTATTTCTATGTTTAATACTTATCTGAAAATTAAAAATTCTGTTTCTTATCGACTTTGAGGTCAAACAGCGAATAACGTGACAACAAAAGTGGTCACAAATATGGACAACACGTCAAATATGACTAAAATGATTGTCTTGGAGTTTGTCAATGGGATGGGAAGGGCTCTCCAACAGCTATTGACAGCCAATTCTGTGGTTAATCGACAGGTGCTATAACTTATTAAATGTTACTTTATTTTAAAATATAACCAATAATTTGACGCCAACTTATCAATCGATTACCTCATCGCCGGAATTAAATGCCTGTCCACTGACTACAGACCGTTGACTACAACTCGACCGCAAAACAAGACACAAATCAGACGACGAGTCGTATCGAAGGCGAGAAGTTGAGGGAAGAGATCAACAAACGGGTGAATCAGTTGCAGACCATTATCGCCACTGCCATACAGGTGTCCAAAGATAGACGGGATGTGATGACGAGACGGGTTTTGGAGCAAATCAATCAACGACTGGAGGGCGCGAAGGATAGGGCGGACAAGATATTGAGCGAAGTCTGTATCCCGGAAGTGGATCCGGAAGTGGATCTCTTTTTCTGGGTTTTCTCTTTTTATAACTTTTATTAATTTTAATTATTTGTGTTTTACAGCCCAATAATAGTGAGATAGCGGTCAGGACTTTGAGGACAATCAACACCGGTATCAGTAATTTGTCCACTTTTGCCAACACTGTGTTGAGTCGAGTCAATGTCTCCATTAATGTGAATCTCAAGCAACCGGACACTCCTGAGAGTCCGGCCATAAAGCCTTAAATTATTTGTAAATAAGTTTTTAAAATATAATATTAAAAATCAATTAAATATCGATTACGTCGTCGGGAATAATAAAGTTATTATTAAAATTACAAAACCGTATAAAATGTATTTAATTATGGATTTGTTATAAAATGCTTTTAAAAAGCTTAAAAAGAGGTCACAAATTGAATGCGATATCCAATGACATGGATTGTCGCATATATTTTTGTGATACTGATTGAACCAAACTTATCATTTCATTCAAATGACTCTTACAGACAATGACTATCATTACGAACACATATCAGCCGTAAAAAGTGAATATGAATTCCGTTTTGCCGGAGAGACGACCTAATTATCGCATTCACTCATACATCAAATGCTGTCAATTTTGTGCACTTTTTATGTAACTTTTTTAGCTAGTTGACTTCATTTAAATATAATATATTATATACATTCTATATTTGCTAAAAAATTAGACTTTATTATAATTTACATAAAATTTTCAAGCATTTAAGCATATATTTAAGATAGCGATAGAAAAGTACTTTAAATGGTTATATTAAAAACCTCTTTTATCGCGTATTCAACAGTAACCAGAAAATCGTTGAGAAGATTGAGTCGAAGTCTCCTGTGTTTGTTAGCCATTGGTCTCATATTTGCCTCAAATTCCCTGATTTTCTTCAACTTAAAGCTCAGAACAGTCTTATCCTTCTCGAGTGTTGTGTTTTTGATCTTATTGTCCGCCAAAATCATTAGATTTCCATATTCTGTGTAAACGTTCTCTAATTCTATGCACTCAACGGACGTCCTGTTGTCACAAATGTCTTCAGAATTTTGGAATTCATATAACTTTTCGCTGATCTCTTCGGTTATACTCTCTTCGACCGACACTTGAGTTATAGAAACAATTCATTAAAAATTATATCCAATTATTTTTAGAGAAGTTTTTCAGATATATTACTCGCAAGGGTTGATACAATTAAAGACAAAACTATGATAATAATAAAGTGCTTCATATTTTGAAAGCGCTATTAAAACGACCGAAATTTAAATGAATAAAATAACTAAAATTGCGTTAAATCTAAGAAATATGAATTAATGTTTGAAGTAGACTGACGTTTATTTGCAAACCATTTCATAATGAATCAAATTCTTGAATATCAATGTTGTAAGGATTGACAGGAATGTCACATACAGTATAGGCTATCAGTTAACAAGCATTTCAGAGCAAACAAATCCAATCATACCATTTAACTCTGCTTTCATAGTAATAATGAACGCATTTCTAAAACAGCAATAATAAAAGCAAAGTTGGAAGATATGATCAGATGAATAGGATCAAGGTATGATATCATGACAATTACTTCATTGAATGCAAACTTATTTCTTATTTCACACAAACTCTGGCATTAAATGAGTGCTAATCTTAAGAGCAAATCAGCTCTAATCAGAAGCACAGGTACTAAAGTACAGGTGAAAAGGCAGTGCAAGGGGTGGGAGGGGGCTATAGTTGTCATCACAAGTAAGACAATTGCTAAGCAATAGTCTTAACCATTGTTTTATAATTTATATAATATGTAAATAATTAATAATTAGTTTTTAGATTTAATTAAAAATAAATTTACTTTCTATTAACAAATCAACACATAATTCATTTATAAATATAAATACAATTTTAAACAATAATTTAAATTGACTTCAAGTTTACATCAAAACCCTATTTCATCACAATTTGGCGATTCGTTTGTAGCATCAGATGGACTGATGGGAGGGAATGGTTGGCCTCCCGTTCCCTCTTATCATCAAAAAAGGCTTTTGTATTCAAAGCTCGTCTTTATTCGTATGAATTGTCTCTTCTTTCGAGTATTTCTTTGTCTTTTTCTTCGGTTTTACCGCTTTTTTGCTTACTTTCGAGTCATTAGTCTTGTGGACAGCCTTTCCATCGGCGGTCACCGACTCATTAAAAAGTGTCAAAAACTCTTGAATGGCATTAGAGGTGACATTGCGGTCAAAGCTGCGGATCCGCTCCAAAATGAATGCCCGCAACACAGATATCTTCACCACATTATGTCTTAAGAAACGCACGGAACGGACCAAATGGTTGGCCAACCGTTTGAGTTCTTCGAGTTGTGACGACTTTTTTGTCGTCAACTTCTTGGCGCCGATTCCCTGAATTTCGGACATCTTTTGTCGAACTAATGACAACTCTTTGAGTCGATTGTTGAGCGCTCTTCGCATCTGTCGTGAGTGTCGTCCACTCGAGCGAAGATTATTGAGAAGACACCGACGGTTACACAACTGGAGTGACGTCTGGAGGCGGACCGCGGGCTGTGAGTGAGTCCACACGAACTCCACTAAACTGGAGGTCGTTATGGATGTGTTGGACGAGAAGGAAATGCTTTCCATTTTGCGTTTCGCCGGAAACAACATAATTGTTGGATATCTGCAGTGATAGAGAAACCAATACTTAATACTAAACCCAAATCCGAAGTCATGTCATACATACCGGTCGACGGTGTACTCCCAGGGGAGGTCATTAGTGTCACCATTGATTCTGTAGTAAAGTATCAAAAGATTAATCATTGAATATCTCAACCATAGTCTCTGAAGTGATGGATACCTCGCAAACACCACGCCTTTGACGTCTTGGAAAAGTCGGGCCACTTCTAGGTATATGTGAGCAATGGTTGAGCAAAAGCCGCACCACTGGGCGTAATACATGACCACAACATCCCTGTGCGGGTCCAACACAACCCGAGCGAACGACTCGCTACTCAGTTCGGGAACACATATCACACGTTCAGCACCGGTATCGTCCGCTTGACACGAGCCCGAAGTGGTGGCGATTGAGGCACTCTTGAGGAATCGTGGAAGTGATCGGTCGGTGAAGTTCTTAACGAACTCAACGAGCGATCGTTTGCTGATTGTCTGCGAGGAGTCGCCGCTCAACGGGTTGGCCAACACGTGGACCAACTCGTTGGCCGAGTCGACGATCGCAGCGACGGTGGCGTGAGTTTCGTTGAAGATATCGATTCCGATATTCTCGGCGAACGCCGGAAACAGAACGGAGTCGACGGCAGCGAACCGTAGGGTTCGGTTGGCCCGACACGACAGACCCGTGAAGTTGGCCCTCCAGTGTTGGGCCGCCTGACCATCGGCTGAGTCCGGAAAGTTTAAGTCACTGTATTTGAGGCCCAGATTCAGTCGATGGCAGTGCTGGAGCTCCGACTGCTCCACCATTTTGGCCACCGTTTCGTCGAAATTGTACGAACTCTCGTCGACCACATTACCGGTGATGAAGTATTTGTCGCCCAATTCACTGCGCGTGGGATGAGTGCCGGAACAGGTGGTGACGATTCGGTAATACGAGGTATACTTTGGTTGGTATGAAGACTTGATTTCATTGCAATACTCGGCCGTATTGTTGGCATCGTTGGGATCAAAGTCGGTGAGGAATCGGGAGGCTGTGGCCAAACAGTTGAATCGGTGACAATTGGCCGGGCATTTGGCGAGACTTAAGTGCACACAAGACGTACAAAAGCACTTCTTGTCACTGGCTTTGCTGGACGGACGCCAACGAACTACTTGTGAGTGACAGCACGTGTCCGAGTCCGTCACAACCCGTTTAGCCGATCCGCTGGTCACCACTGTGTCCGCCATCTGTTCAGACATTTCGTGACACTTCTCCTCCAATTCCATGAGTTTCTCCTCCAAGAGATGTCTGCGAAGAATACTTCTGTGGATTATCGACCGAATGAGTGGTGAGTTATCGCAGTTATAGTAATCCATAACCACTTCTCGCAACTAATCCATTAAATAATGATTGGATTCAATGAAAAGATACTTTTTATAGACATCATTACTACTCACGACATCAAAGTAGGGAGAGATCCCTAACACAAAACTTCTTGGAGTAAACAAAACCAAAGTCGGATTTTTGGTGATTATGTCGGACAGAGCGCTGCTCTTAACACCCGATGGGGTCAGCCATCGGAGTGTCTGTGTCTGATGGACGCGACTGTAGACCCAACTCAAAATAGTGTTGGATTTGATGGATTTGGTGCCGTAGTGTTCGGTGGAGTTCCAGAGGAATAGAGTAAGTCGTTGAGTCTTAGCCAACGAAAGCTTAACAGCAACCCTACGGCTCGATATGACACAATAGCATACTGTGCGCCACGGATCAGACGCCAGGGCTTTGACTGCTGTCGAGAAGAATTGCTTATATCCGGGCGGTTGCGGGGATTCGTTGAAATCGAAATAACCAATCAATACGGCCTTCACATGGTATACAAAATCAGTATTTTTCATACACTTTGCATTACAAATGGTAAACATTTTACGTCATGTTTGGCCCTCAGGTCCAACAAATCGCCCTCATTTTGCACGGGTATGACGGGGTCGAGCAGGTTGTCCAGGAAGGGTATCATATAACTGGCCACCACTGGGCCCTTGTACTCCACTTCGCCGGCCATTCGCACGTGTGCTAAGAGAACGGGGTATCGCCTGAGGTTGTAGTACTGCCGGCACTGACCTTCCGGCCACCAACAGTTGATCGCCGCGAAGAATATCTGCCATTATGTGGCAAAACATATCAATTAAATTATTATTTGATCGTAAAGTTTGAGTGCTAACTAAAAAACGCTATGAAATAAAAGTTGTAAAAGTGATCTGGTTTTGAGACTATAGTTGTGGAAACTCTTAAGCAATAGTTGTCAAAGCGGGTGATGTCTGGTAAGCCATACCTGATGTCTATAGTGTTTAGCGACGGTCTCGAACTCCTTCTGAACTCGAATGCATTCTGAATCCCAGGGCGCGTCTGTCACCCAAACATACCATTCATTTAATTCATTCATATATTCATCACATTTCAATTCACACATACAGTACATGACGAACGAGACATCGTTTTGAAGGGCACGGAGTGATAGTTGTCTCAAATCTCCGAACTCGTATGAAATGTTCACAAATTCACTTGATTTGTGA
Organism: Oppiella nova; assembly: GCA_905397405.1. Taxonomy (NCBI): domain Eukaryota; kingdom Metazoa; phylum Arthropoda; class Arachnida; order Sarcoptiformes; family Oppiidae; genus Oppiella; species Oppiella nova. The sequence continues at coordinate 1,877 of CAJPVJ010003677.1, read as the reverse complement.
GACACCACTCATGACTTCATGAGAAGTTATATTTAATTAAATTTTGGGACTTTAATTCATAAATTCATTACATGATTGTGTGTATCATTTAATAAATGTCTCAAAAGTGTTTCTGATATGCAATCATGCATTTTGTGTTCATTTTGAATCTGTTAAGCCATTAAAGTGACTCTTTAATTAATGTCTTATTATTAAGTCACGATAAGAGCAACACATATATTTTTATATTTATATGTCTATTACCCTGGACCTATAGTATTATATGTCATGATGACTATTAATTACACATATAATATATAAAAGTGTACTAATTTTCAAATCATTAGTGTTTAACCAACAAAAATGTTGCCAACATTAGTATAGAAAACAAGTTTCTTAACCAAATATTAGCCGTGAAATTGAAGACAATATTCTTGAGGCAAGAATTGAATGAATATAATGTTTGGACAGAATCTGAATGAATGACTGAATTGAATGCCGGACTCATAGATAGCAGTGTTAATGGTGTAACTCTACGAGCATTGCGTTATTCAATACAATACATTGAATGCACGGATAATATGGCGAATGCGATGAACACTAACGATATCAGTGTTAGCGTTAGAGTGAGACCTAACAAGTCGTGTAACAACTATAGCAACGATAGGCTGACACATGTGGAGGACAACCACTGCCACGATTGCACCGACACTACAGACTCAGCGCACGTGAAGCACGCGGACGACGATCACCGCCCGGACCACACCTCCCGGCCCTCCACTGGCGACCGACCACTCAAGAGATGTCACACTTTTATAGCGCATATAATGCGGCAAAAGAGTAAACAAGTGTTGGTTTGTCTCGTGTTGGCCATCATTGTCACCCTTTTGGCCGCTATTAACAACGGGTAAGACTTGATCCCTATGTCCACTCCATGTCTGCTTCAAAGTGATGCCTCACTATCTCTTGATTGTCAAAAATAATGTGTATTTTGAGTAACGCTTAACATTACGTGTTATACAAAAGTTTGCGAAACATTCATCTGATAAGCGCTGCAAACATAAGTTTGCAAAAGTTTTTTGTTTGCAGTGAAGGTTAATTTATTGATTACTGTTTATTTTGAATTTAGTTATTGTTTGTTGGTTATGATCAACATTTTGTTTATTTGCATTTGTTTAGTCCAATATGTTTTCGCTAAACATTTTTTATATTAAATAAACTTATTTCAGAAATAATGAGTAATAAAATATATTAGTTTGAGTTTAACTAATTATCTCTTTATTATAATTAAGTAAAACCCAAATAAGGTTTTAATTTAAACTATTTTGTGAATGTGTTACTAAATAGCTATGTATTATACAACTTAATGAGTAAGAAGGAAAAAGTTTGCTAAACTTTTCTGAATTGTTTTATAAATAGTTTGACAAAGATTTGAATATCTTTTTAAATGTACAATTAATGATGACTCGACTTAAAGCCTTTTCACTAATGAATCAGTAAAATGTTAGATAAAAACACGTGAACTGAATCTCAACAGAATATTACACATAATTACATGCATTCATATCAGACACATGTGTTGAATTGTTTTGCCGTTTAAATGATAACCAATTAAAACACTTGTGAAGTGTATTGAAAATTGAATGCAAGAAAAAAAGTATTTTGTTTGCACTATAAATGTGTTTTACAAATGTGTTGCAGAGGTCTTCGCACCCGAAAGACACCAAATCCCACAAAACTCTTCGACGAAGACTTATATCCGATAGTGGACTACGAGTTCGGAGATTTGAGACAACTATCACTCCGTGCCCTTCAAAACGATGTCTCGTTCGTCATGTACTGTATGTGTGAATTGAAATGTGATGACTATATGAATGAATTAAATGAATGGTATGTTT